>CAUYPK010035549.1:0-58861 GCA_963574355.1 Loris lydekkerianus | reverse complement strand
ATCCGGGCGTCATTGGTGCACTCCAGGGTGCAGGAGCCATGAGTCACTGGAGCACTCCAGGGCCCAGGATCCTTGAGTCACTGGGGCAATCCAGGGCCCAGTATCTGGGAGTCACTGGGGCACTCCAGGGCCCAGGAGCCATGAGTCACTGGGGCACTCCAAGGCCCAGGAGCCATGAGTCACTGGGGCACTCCAAGGCCCAGGATCCGGGAGTCACTGGGGCACTCCAGGGCCCAGGAGCCATGAGTCACTGGGGAACTCCAGGGCTCAGGAGCCATGAGTCACTGGAGCACTCCAGAGCCCAGGAACCATGAGTCACTGGGGCACTCCAGGGCCCAGGAACCATGAGTCACTGGGGCACCCCAGGAACCATGAGTCACTGGAGCACTCCAGGGCTCAGGATCTGGGAATCACTAGGGCACTCAGGGCCCAGAAACCATGAGTCACTTGGGCACTCCAGGGCCCAGGATCTGGGAGTCACTGGGGCACTCCAGGACCTAGGAACCATGAGTCACTGGGGCACTCCAGGACCCAGGAACCATGAGTCACTGGAGCACTCCAGGGCCCAGGATCCAGAGTCACTGGAGCACTCCAGGGCCCATGAACCATGAGTCACTGGGGCATTCCAGGGCCCAGGATCCGGAGTCACTGGGGCACTCCAGGGCCCAGGAACCATGAGTCACTGGGGCACTCCAGAGCCCAGGAACCATGAGTCACTGGAGCACTCCAAGGCCCAGGATCTGGGAGTCACTGGAGCACTCCAGGGCCCAGAAACCATGAGTCACTGGGGCACTCCAAGGCCCAGGATCTGGGAGTCACTGGAGCACTCCAGGGCCCAGGAGCCAGTACAGGGCATGTGCCCCAAATGAACTCTTGGAGTTCCTTTATGGGCAATTTTAACCTTGCACTTATGGACTTTTAGGGGATCTCTGGATAGGCTCCCACGAGCCCTCAAACCCTTGCCATTGTGTGCAGATGTTTTGTGTATATTTGTCTTTTTCTGGGGAGATAGTAATGGGGTTTTTAAAAGATCTATGACAAGAAAAAGGTTTTCGAAATGTATTAGATGTTTCTCTTGCTTGAAGTGCCAGGCTAATTTTCTAGCCATATGATAGATTGTGTTAAATGGTCTGACACTCCCAATTTTTGGAATAAAAATGAATTCTTAGTGAGTGATGTCACTGCCTGCACTGCTGTCTGAGTCTGTCCTGGCATTTGCTAGAACTCATTAGGGTATTAAGTAAGACAGGATGTTGGTACATTTGATGTCATTAAACCAAGAAGGGAAGGGGGAAAAAAATAAAGAAATCTTGCTAAATATATTGTGGAGCTGATGTAAATGCCAAGTAGCTAAGAGACATTCTTTATCCTCCATGCCAACGCTTTTAAACCCTGTTCAGAGATGGACTGGAGTGACGGAGACAGCTCCATCTAGATGCTGTGTGGTGTGATGGCAATGCCTGTCTGTCCAAGAAATACTACTTGACTTGTGCTTCTATGGATAAGGTGTGGGAGGCTGTCATGTCGTGGGTTGCATAACATTTTTGTAAGCGGATACAACTAGTTTTGAACCTGGAGAAACGACAGAAGCTACCTGATCACCTGGTGGCACTTAATTACGCTCACAGTTCTGGTTTCCCAACTAGAAAGACAGTGAAGAATGTGTCACAGAGAACCCAATTTGTGTGAGAAGTTTTGTCAGATGACATGCAACCTCCCAGATTTATTTTCTACCTGTCTTTTATTTCTACTTTTTTTCTTTTCACCCTTTTCTGATCTTATTTTAGATTTGCTATTTAGAAAATACTCAAAATGTATCGGATGTATACTGGTAGGGATTGTATAAACAAAACAAATGTAATTAATGCCACTGGAAGAACACTTAAAGATGGGTAAAATATTAAGTTTTATGTTTTCAACATTTTACCACAATAAAAATGTATATTGGATAATTTTTTACCTTTTGATGTAAGAACTCCTAGTATCTTTATGTGGTAAAGGTCAAGCCGTTTCCCATGCACGATGTGAGTGTGTGAGGAACAGGCCAAAGCATGCGTGGAACAGAAGCGTGCAGTGAAGGACTGTGGTCCCTGCTCTGTCACTCACTGCCTGGGGGACCTGGTGGCAGGTCTGGAAGCAGATGTTAAGCCCTCAGTAAATGCTGCCTTCTCTTTCCTCCATCCTCTCCCCATGTCTCTTCTTCAGTAAAATGAGGAGGTGTTGGCCTCAGTGATCCCCAGTGACCTTTTCAGCTCTGCTGATCAGTGGTTTAAACTCACTATTAAACAGGTCTGCAGAACAGTATGAAAACCCTGTGTGGTTCCAACTTTCCTCTGCCCCTTACTTTTTCTTTCTCAGGCTGCCAAGAATCATTCATGAGCTTGGACGTGATAGGAGAGAGAATCGAGGTGGCTCAGGACAGAGGGCAGAGGAGGAGCCAGGTGCCTGGCTGGGTCAGGGAGGCAACGAGCCCAGAGTTGGCCCTAACAGTGCCTTGTGGTTATGGGAACCATAGGGGAGGCCTGCAGCCCCATATTCTCTGGAGGGTACGTGACCATGGCCAGATTAAGCACAAATGATTTTCATACAAGGCAAATGGTGGGAACGTAGAGACTAGATGCAGAGAGAGAAGCTGAGTTTGTCATGAAAAGAAGCAGCAGCAGGAAGCAGAGCCTTGCAGGGAAGGAGTGTCGAGGGGTGACAGGTGGAAAGGAGGGCGGGAGGGCTGGCATGGGGTTAGTCTAGGCAGGGTTCCAGCTGAAAGCAGAGGAACTCTGGCCTAGGACATGAAGGCAGGCAGATCCAGTCCCTCCATTTGCTTCTGCCACCACCGTCTGCTGACACTGGTGTCCTTCCTGTGCTTGTGTATTCATTCACTCACCCATTTCTCTAAGTGCTAGGCTTGGGTGGTGAAGAGAAACAAGGTCCCTGCCACCAGAAGTCTTACATAAATCTAGAGGGAAGACAGGTAAATAAAGGTGGGTTTTATTATCCCCTGATGGAGCCATGCAGGGTCATGCCTGGCTGTTGGGGAGAGGACAGAGCATGGTAAGAGGGACAGTGTTTCTGAGAAAGGTGACATATTTGAATTAGACCTCATGAAGGAGAAGGAGCACAGGGAAGGGAATTCAAGGCAGAGGGCAAAAAATTGCACCTTGTAAAACAACCGTGTAGCACTAACAAGCTAATCAACCTTTCTACACAAGTAATTAAATTGCTGTAACCTTGTCGCTTCACTTTGAAATTTTATTGGAAGCACGTGGGAAAAATGATCATGTTTCCTTTTGGGAAGAGAGATGTCATCTCTCCAAATTGTAGTGATGGCAGTGGGTATCCTTTAGAGACAACCATGCTTGGAGTCAGCACAAGCCACCCCCTCTCTGGAGGTGTGGCCTTGGGCAAGGCACCGCGGCTCTCTGAGCAAGGGTTCTCTCACCCACCCAGTGGGCTAATAACGCCGACTATACTCCTAGCACCAGTATATATATATAGCAGTATATAGCACCTACTATACTCCTAGCAAATCAGTAAATGCAAATAATGATTATGCTTCAGTACAGGCTAGTACTCCATTTATTATACATAAAGTCTACACCAGGCGTCCTCAAACTGCGGCCCACGGGCCACATGAAGCAGTGTGAATTGTATTTGTTCCCATTTTATTTTTTACTTCAAAATAAGATACCGTATATACTTGAGTATAAGCCGAGTTTTTTCGGCACAAAATTTATGCCGAGTTAGGGTTTTTCGGCACAAATTTTGTGCCGGAAAAACTCGGCTTATACTCGAGTATATACGGTATGTGCAGTGTGCGTAGGAATTTGTTCATAGTTTGTTTGTTTTTTTTAACTATAGTCGGGCCCTCCAACAGTCTGAGGGACTGTGAATTGGCCCCCTATTTAAAAAGTCTACACAAACCCCCAAATTATTTCAGGTTATCTATTTTCAATGCTTACTTCTTTTTTGCTTTTTCTTTTTTCTGAATTGTTAGTGGCAATTGCACTAACAATCGGCAATCTGATTGCACGATCTTTGTGTGATAGAAGTGAAAATCTGATAACCTCTCCACTGCATTTGAGAACTTAAGCACCTTGAATGTTGAAGAAGTGAATTTTTCTAGCTGAAATTCTCCAACTAGGATAACTTGGTCCTGGCAGTTAACACTTATAAGTGGAAGCTTTAGAAGCTATTTTATCTTCATTTTCTCCATCCTGTTTGAAATGGCTGCATCTCCTTCTCCCTCCCTTCTCTGTTGCAGTGAGGAAGCCATTTCCTTACTTCACGTCCCCCGGCCAATAGAACAAGACACAAAAGCACAACAAGATCTATGATTCAGAGGTCTACTGTCTTATACAAGTGATTGTTTAAAGTCCCTGTGAAAAGTAGATTTTTAAAATTCATCCCTAAATTTCAAAAAATTACTATCAGTTGACCCTTATCTGTTTAAAACCCTCTGGCCATAAACCAGTGTGTGACTGGCTAGTCCATTTGGTGTTTCTGTGTAGACAGACTCCAGGGCCACTCACAGTTAGCATGCTTGTCTCCAAAGCTGTCCTCGTCCTCTCAGTCATACTTTATATATCCTGAGGCCAGGAAAACATTTGAGATTTGACCCCTCTTAGAAGATAAGAGTCTCTAAGTACAATTTGTATTTGGAAACTAAATTTTGAACTTTTGTTTTGTAACCACTTTAATTTGTCTTTCTACTCAATTCAGAGGGAAAAGTGATTGTGTGTGTGTGCATGTGCGCATGTAGATGTGGAAGCGTCATTTACTGTCCCTAAAAATCTAGAGTTTGATTTGGGGTTGGGGGTCCAAAAGAGGCATTTTGAAGATAGGAATTCTGATTGGGTCGGTGGTGTCTCCCCTGTACAATCCCCTTGGCGTGCTGCACCCAGGCAGGTTGGGGGAATCTTTCATCCCATATGGTCGTATTAAACACAGTGGAGAAAGTTAGCGTAAGGACTGTGTATCCTGAAGCATGATGTCTTATCCTTGAAGGTTAAGCAAACTTGGATTCAGGTTCAAACAGGAGCATAAACCAACTCTGAACATTTTGTTTTGTGTTCTTTGTATCACTCCAAATCCCAGTAAGAAAGGGAGAAGCAATTAAGGTAGAAAGAATTGATAAGAAGACCTGAGGAACAATACTGGAAATTGGAAGATGATTAAGCCACTTTTGTGTTTCTGAGAATTACGTTGTTAGTATTAGATTTGCACAGTAGATAAAAATACTTCCACCTTTTTTTTCCCCAGTAAAAAACAAATAGGGCATTGCTCATCAAATCTTATTAAAGCCATTAAGAAAATCTTAGCTACGAATTGAGTTGTAGAGATATAGAATGTAGTCAGCCTTACTTATACAAGAAGTACCTTCTAGAAAGCCTGATCACTTCACACCTCATTGGTATAAACATTCCCTTGACCACTGTTTGCAGCTGGAGACCCAGTTGTACTTTTTATGACTTGCTGTAATTAAATACCATTTCCTTTTCTAACTTAAGAATATGGGTTCCTCTGACTTTTCCTTTTAAGTAAGTGTAAGATTATGCAAGAGGTAATTACTTACAGATAATTTCCCCTATCTGGGATATGTTACTTTACTTGTAAATGAATGAATAGGAACCATTCTATATTTCTTTTTAAACTTTCCCCCAACTTCTCTAACAGTAAATATGAAGATATGAAAAAGCAGCACTTTCATGCTTAGTGTAGCATCACCATCTATCTTCACCCACCTCTTCCTAAGAGCAGTCTGATGAGCCACTTTGAGACTCTGTGAGGTCTTCAGAAATCAATCTAGCCACAAAATGCCAGGAGGGCAAGAAGTGTCCATGGCTCTTTTATTCACCCTTGTTCTGAGACACCCAAACCGTACCCAGTACCTTGGAGGAGGAAATAAGAACTTATGAACAAATGGATTGGGCATTGTCCTGTGGGATTCTGGGATCTGAAGCAAGTCCAAGAAAACTACCATGTGAGGCAGCCTGAGCTACACTCTCCAATCAGGGAACCACTAACCACATGTAACTGTTTAAATCAAAGTTAACATAAATTGATTCAAGTTAAAATTTAGTCTCTTGCTGGCAATAGGTATGTTTCCAGTGCTCAGTTGCCACATTTGGCTGGTGGCTGCCACATCAGACAGCACAGATACTGAACATTTACATCATCACAAAACTTGCATTAGCACTGATAGAATACCATTAGCAAATAGGTCAGGTGTGGTAGTGTGCACTTATAGTGCCAGCCACTCGAGAGGCTGAGGCAGGATGATCGCTTGAGCCTAGGAGTTTGAGGCAAACCTGGGCAACATGACAAGAACCTATCTGTTTAAAAACACAAAAAAATTAGTGTCGTTACTAGAAGCCTAAATTGCCCGCCCAATCTTTTCCAGGTAAAATTTTTATGTGGCCTTAATATGCAAATGTACACTCATAATACCAAAAATAGGCCTTTTATACATCTCCCCCCATGCTGTGGGAATTCAGCCAAGAAAGGTGGGTGGCCCACAGAGATGGCTATCTCTTAAGACGTGTAGCAGATAGCAGTGAGACTGTCAGCAGGCCTGGCATACACCTACTTGGCTACACTAGTTATCAAAATAGTGAACTATCAGTACCAGTTAATAAAAACATGTTGTTTTAAGCTCCTCTCATATCGCCTTCCCATGACCCAGAGGTCCCAGCCATTTGCCTAGGATTCACTCAACCTCTTCTCAATTCCAACAGAATGAGTTAGTTAATGTCTGTCCCTCCTCGAGGGTTGGGGGCTTCTCAAGGACCCTGCCCCTAGAGTGGAGGGTGCCACCCTTGGCCTCATGGTACCTTGGCCTCCAGGAAGGACTACTAGGAGTCATTCCTAAGTCCACGGCCAACTCCCTGATCAGAGAACCACTTAAAGTCATCTTATCTAGCCCCTTCATTTTACCAAAGAAATCAAGTCCTAGAGTCACTTGGCTAATTTGTGGCCAATTCAGAAATAAAATTCAAATCTCTTAACTCAGGACTTTGCTGTTATTGTTGTTGTATCTTCCCAGGTTAGTTTTCTGAACTATAAAATGGGGATTAATATCTTTATGCCTCACATAAAAGAGAGGCATAAATTTGCAAAACACACTTATCCATATTCATTTAATCTGTAAGAGAGAGGCCAGGCACTTTGGCTCACACCTGTAATCCTAGCACTCTGGGAGGCCAAAACAGGCGGACTCCTTGAGCTCAGGAATTCAAGACCAGCCTGAGCAAGAGTGAGATCCTGTCTCTAAAAATAGCCGGGCATTGTGATAGCTTGAGATCAGGAGTTTGAAGTTGCTTTGAGCTGTAACACCATGGCACTCAACCTCAGGGCAACTGAGTGAGACTCTGTCTCCAAAAGAAAGAAAAAAAAAGAAAGAAAGAAAACCTGTACAAGGTGCTGGGCCTCTGAGGCAGTGAGCAGCGTGCCCAGCACCACAAAGCTGCTGTGAGGGAAAGGCCTCCATCCCTACACTGGGAATCATCAGCTCTTTTTGTAAATGTGAGATAATGGAGCCATGTGGCACCACTTGTTTTTAGCTTATGTGGTATCTTGCATTCAGGATTTAGTGATACTGACAGTAATAACTTTGTTCAAGTGATGCACTTTATTTTTTTCTTACTCTGACAGCAAGCCAGTTGCGCAGACTTTTGGTTGAGCATTGAAGCAGAAGTGGGTTGCTTCAAAGTTTATTTTTAAAATGAGAGAATCCAAATTTGTAATTAGCTTTACAAATGCTAGTTGTATAGTTTGAGTATCTAAAGAGCTTCTGATAATCGTTTCTGTGATTAGTGGCGGTTTGTTTTTTGTGTTTTCCCCCGAAGTAATTAGACCCTTTAGAAAAAACAAAGTCTACTCTTTGTGGGGTTATTTCCTTTGTGATCACTTTGTTTTTTACACTATGTAGTCTTGGTGTGCTTATAAAATTAACCTTATAACTGATTGTAGCAAAGAAAAATCATTTGTAGGCCATTCTACCCACTTTGAAAACCAATGATCAGGCAAATGCTACTAAAAACATAAAAAGAAGCCACAGTAAAGGGAACACACCACCTCTTGATACATCTGTGGTCTTTTTGTTATTGATCATTTGATAAAAACAACCATTATTTCTAGACAAAATTGTTGAGAAAGAACAATTAAAATAAAATTATAATTTTCTGTTCCCTTACCCCACAAACCTTAGGCATTTAATAGTGCACATGGGGGTGTAGAAATTGAGTTTATAAATAAGGGAGTGGGGTTATTTCCTTCCATATGACAAACGCCTCTTCCATTTTCTTTTATTGGCATATAAAAATCGTGGCATTCTCTACACCAATTATCCTATGAGGTAAAATACATACAAAGGGGAAAGAGAAAGATAAGTCATTAGAAAAAGCTATACAGGGAAAGGAACTAGGCCGTGCGCTCTGCTCTCACAGTCCCGATCTGCAGTAACACTGGGGAAGAGTGTGTCTGTACGTTTCTGTTTTGGAGGTCTGTGTTGTGTATGTTTTGTGTCTTCCTTCACATAGTCCCTGTTTTGTGTCACATGCGTGTGACAGACTCTGACCCCCTTTATTGTGCTCTAGGAGATACAGCCTCCCTTTTGCCACCATGGGACCTTCAAAGAGTTTATTATTATGAAGAATTTTCTTAGACTCCATTTACACCATTTTCTCTGATTTGTGTATATGCTATATATGGTGCCGTCAAAAGAATGAAAAAATAAAGTTTGTGATTTATATCTAGACTTGGAGTCATCGTGGTAATAAGACACTAGGCTTGAATAGATCTTTGAAATTCCCAAGCTCAAATTCCTCCAAACCCGCAGCTGATGTGAGGGAGCACATACTGTCCCAGTTGCTGCCATCACCTTTCATGCCAGTGCACTCAGCATAAATGAGACAGTGCCTGGGAGGCACCTGGCCCAGTGCGCGCACATGGGTCAGTCACTGTCACCAGCTGGTCTGGTCTGATTTGGTCTTCACATCTTCTTCTGCTGTCTGAGGTCATACTGAGGAACAGCAGAATGTCCCAGAAATACGAAAACACCAGAAGGAAGGGAAACATAAACCTCAGTGTTCTAAAAGCTGAACTGTCAGCCCGCAGGTGATCAGCGCTTTCTCTTCTGATGGTCTGTGAATTCCTTGTGAACTCTCCCACGCCCTTCTCTATGTTCAGGCCCCACGGTCAAGCTCCCCAGTGTCCACATCTGACTCAGCCTGGTCCAGTGACCGCCATGAAGGCAAACTTACATTAATTCCATGTCTCTTGGTATGTGAAGAACAGCAAGCTGTTCACTATCTTCTGTGTAAGGAAAATTAAAATAAAATCTGCTAAGTTTGGTCATCACTGGTAGGATTTTGTTAAGATCTGTGTGGTGCAAGTGGCTTTTTCTGTGCTTGTGATAAGTTGGTAATTACATTAAATAAGCTTTCCTGCTGCTGGAAAGAATGTGAAGTGGTGCATCGTTTCTAAATTCATCCAGACCCTTAAGTTTGTCCCATTTCACGCAATAATTCTTTTTCTAGGAATCTACCTAAGAAAATCTTCAGAAATCTAGACAATCTGATATTTAGATATGTCCCTCAAAGTGTTTTTCCAGTAACAAAAAAAAAAAAAAAATCTGAAATTCAACAAATATGAGAAATAGTTTAATAAATAAGATGCTTTTCTATGGTGTATAATATTACATGGATGTCAAAAAATATGTTTAGGGGCCAGTGAGAGACTCTATGTCTACTAAAAATAGAAACTGAGGCAAGAGGGTCACTTGAGCCCAAATTGGAGGTTGCTGTGAGCTATGATGCCACAGCACTTCTACACAGGGCAATAGCTTGAGACTGTCTTTAAAAAAATTTTTTTTTTTTTGAGACAGAATCTCATTTTGTCACCCTCGGTAGAGTGCCATGGCATCACAGCTCACAGCAACCTCAAATTCTTGGGCTTAAGCGAGTCTCTTGCCTCAGCCTCCCAAGTAGCTGGGACTACAAACACCTGCCACAAGGCCCAGGTTTTTTTTTTAGAGATAAGGTCTCACTCTGGCTTGGGCTGGTCTCAAACTCATGAACTCAGGCAGTCTGCCTGCCTTGGCCTCCCAGAGTGCTAGGATTACAGGTGGGAGTCACTGCACCCAGTGTGTTTTTGAATAATTTTCAATAACTTGGGGAAATGTTCACCTTCATATAACTCACATTTCATTTCATAATTAAATGAAACAATAGAAATGAAAAACTGAATGTTTGTGTATCTGAAAAGGACAACTAAAATGAGTGTCCTCAAGTGACCTACTTTCATTAGCATAGGAAAAGTCACTCCCACCCTCACCATGACAAACCCCGGAAATTGACTTATAAGGTTAAAAATGGGAAGGACTCAACATCCCAAGAACTCTCCTTCAAAATTCATAAATATTTAGCCTATTATTTAGGAATTAACATAGGCCAGACCGTAATACTGGGGGCTGCTGTTCCTCTCTGGAGCAGTCTGCACTCCGCCAGCTGTGAGGTGCACTATGCTTTCTGGGTGCTGTACACTCGGGGTCTCCTCCCCTCGAGGAGACAGAAACATTGAATATGGTTAATTATGGGGTGCTGCTCCATCCCTTCAGAGGGTGATAGGTAATAATTGATAGCTATATCATATTACTCTCTGAAAACCAAAACTCAGTGAAAACAAAAATCCTGGAATGTATCTTGCCCCAGGAGTTTCAGTGAAGGTATTATGGATACATACATCAAAATATTATTATTTTGTGATTTATCAGTGTCAGAATTACCACTGATCTTTTTTCTATATACTTTTCTGTATTTTCCAAATGTTCTACAGTAAGTATGTATTATCAGAAAAAGATAAATATTATTCATTTAAGAAATAAACACATTTGAGGCATCTGAGAATCATTTTGGTCAGAATTTTTTAATGAATAATTGCTTCCTGAATCTCTTCTCCTTATCCTTACAACAATCACATGTGGGATTTTTGTTTTGTTTTATTTTTTGAGACAGTTTCACTGTCATCCAGGTAGAGTGCAGTAGCATCTCACAACTCACAGCATCCTCCTACCTCAGCCTCCTGGAATTACAGGCATGAGCCACCGCGCCCAGCCACACATGTTTTTTTCAAACTGAGGTGTTGATTTGTTAGCAGAAAACATTGATGAGATGGAAGAGGAGAGAATTGATTTAAACATGGGCCTATCACTAAGTTGCTTGGGGTTTAGGAAAGTGTGCAGTGAAAAGGAAATACCTCAAGGAAAAGTACTTCCACCATGATGCAACTGAGGTGTTGGTGCCACCGGCTGTGGTGTCACAGGTAACTATGTGCACTGGTCAGGAGATACACAGCCAGAGGCACAGTGAGTTAGTGTGGCAGTCATGAAAAGCAAGATAGCAGGAGGGAAGGGAACCGTTCACATGCACTGTTTACTCTGCTGATGGACAACTTTTCCTGCCCAATTAGGTGGACACTCACTGACCTGTCACTGACCTATCACAGGTCACCCCACAAAGCTCTGGGGTACAGGTCTGAATGGACTGCCAGAGCTATCTCATCTCACTCTGTGCCCAGTCCCCTGCCTCCTAAGACTCAGAGCCAGCATAGGACCTGGAAATATCATATGTAAGTCTGGACTAAGTTTTCTTTTTCTTAACTGAACAATGATAAATGTTTTCTTAGGTGATAGTAACAAACAGCCCAAACACACATAAATTACATTGTTGTTGTTTTTTTTAGAACATCTTAAATTTTTAATCCTTTCTTTACAGGTTACCTAGACCACTTTTGATTAAGAAAGCTGTAGAAAGTTAGTAACTGCCACAAGCGAACGCCAGGCTGTGGCACGTGTCAATTTTCCACAGAGTCCTGCTTTGCGGGGTGTCTGAATGTACTGCTCGGGGTCTCTGCTCACACTTGCTGGAATCAATCGTGGCAGATTTTAGTCCACAGGTTGCTTTTCCCCATATTTCTTTGTAAACTCTTCAGCATTCTTACAGAATTTTTTACAGTCCTTAGAGTATTCTTCGGCTAGCTCAGCCTGTAGGGGGGTGCTCAGGCTGAGGGTCATTCACCAGTGCTATGAGGGACTGGATTACTTGTTTGGGTTTGGTTGTTGGCTTCAGTTTTCAGCACTAATTACTGGCAGACAGACCTGCCCCTTTTCATTGATGTTCGGGTGATAGATCTTTGTTTTAAATGTGATCTGTGGCTTAAATGGGTACTCTGCTGGAAAGTTGACTTCGATTCTGAAGGCCCCCTTATCATATGGAGGGTTGTCAGGAACAATAAGCCTTTGCCAAGTCAATAAATTAGCTTCATCAACCTGGATGTTACGGAAGTTTTTCATTCCACATTTGCGGATTTCTTCAAGCTCCTTCATCAGCCTCCTGCTGGCCGCCATCTTGAATCTGGTGCTGCTGCTTTCCCAACTGAATTACGTTTTTTTAAAGTACTTTGAGATTTACCGTTGAGGAAAGGAGCAAAGGCTGGAATCTGGTATTGGCCATTCCCTAACTCACTGTTTCTTAAACATCAGCTTGTGTCAGAATCACCTAGAGACCGGTTAAATTACAGATTGGGGGGTGGGGAGCGCCTCGTGTTCAGTTTTCTGATTTGGTGACTCTGGAGGTCTGGTGCAAACCGGGAATTTGCTTTTTTTTTTTTTTTTTTACCAAGTTTCCAAGTGATACTGATGCGGCTGGTCCAGGAACCCCACTTGGAGAACCCCTGCTTTATATCTTGTGATTGAAAGGATGAATGATAAAGGTAGAAAATGTATTACTTCAGTATTAAATATCATTAGATTAAGGTGTTTATTGCTTTGTTTAATGCATTGGCTTGTGTCTCAAAAAAGAAAGTTTTAAGGTCTGCTCAGCACCTTTACACTGCAAAGTCCAGCCAAGCAGATGCCATTATTCCTGCTGGCTTCACCACAGAGCTGCTGGGACCAGTCACTCCTCACCCTCGGTTTTCAACAGGCGTGACGAATAGGCCTGTTATTAGGCCAGAGCGCTGGCTCGGTCCTGCAGGTGTGCACACCAGGCTTCTAGATACACTCAGAAGGGAAAGCCTACTTAGCCCTGGGCTGGGAAACACGGTGCTGCCTCTCAGAGTGAGTCATCACTGTCTGCCCCTCCCCTCACGCACCTCAATGTGCCTTGACTTAGAAAACATGAGGAAAGGGAAGTACACGGCAGTAATTTAACCCAAGCCAGGGAGTCCAGGTTTCTGTGAGGTTTTTGAGTTCTCAGGATGAGCATATTTTGAGGATCAGCGTGTTGCTGTGTTAGCTTTCAAACAAGCCAATCAGCCACCTGCTGAGTACAAGAATAATTCATCACACATTAATAGAAGAAAGTAGCCGAGTTGGGCTAAACAGATACACACTTGGGAATGTGTGAGCACGCACACACGCCTCTGTGCAACTGTGAGTGTACAGTGTGTGCATTTTGTGTGTTTCTGAGATTTCGCTGTAAGAATTCTAAACATTTTTTTCTTGTTTCACTGAGTTGATGTCCAGTATAAAAATAGCATGAGTGATGCTGTCCAGGAAGCACTTGAGAAATTTCTGGGCATTTAAATCCATGGGTAAGCACTGTGATTTATAATATTTGACTTCATTATAGTAAATGTTATCATTCAAAGTAGGACTTCAGATTTATAGTTCTTTTATTATAACCCTGGCATTGAGAATAATCACTGTTAATAAAGCAACTGCCAAGATATGTGATAAAAGAACATATCTATTGCCTGAATGTTAATAGACTCAAAAATCCTGGAGATAGATTTACTTTTCTTTTTCTTTAACTAACCTTTTTCTTTAACCTTTTAGTCAACCTCACCTGGAAATAAATTTAGATGCTCATGTTTAAAGTAAAACTCACAGAATCAGGAAAATAAGACAAAAAGCAGTAGGTGACAGAAGAGGTCTGCAATGACGCTCACTCGAGCTGGTGTTGGGGCTGGTGGACCTGTGAGTGATTTCATTCTCCATTATGAGACCGTCTTCACAAGCTAGAAAGTGAAGAAAGGTGTTGGACAAAAGGCTCCTTTAAGCTCCGTCCTACATTGCCCATCCCCAGATCTTCATGTTCACATGTCAGGTTTGCCATCAGTCAGGGAGGAAAGAAGGGTGCTGTGACTCCCCCGGTAAATCAGGACTTCGGGCTCCTCCTGGACCTGGAAGGGTCACCTTGGTCACTCCTGATAGCCTAGGACAGATCAGACAGTCACCAAGCACCTGCAATGTCTCTATAAAACTGAGTACCAGGCATGTATGGGGATGGGGAGGTGGGAAACTTCTGTGTTTTCTGCTCAATTTTACGTGAACCTAAAACTACTCTTTTTTATACTGAGATAGAGTCTAATTTTGTCACCCAGGCTGGAGTACAGAGGTACTCACTGTGGCCTCACACTCCTAGGCTCAAGTGATCCTCCTGCCTCAGCCTCCAGAGTAGTGTAGAGTATGGGTACACACCACCACATCCAGCTAATTACTTTTTGCAGAGACAGGATCTGACTATGTTGTCTACACCAGTCTCCAACTCAAGTAACTCCTCCTCCCTCAGACTCTCAAAGTACTAGAATTACAGGTGTGAGCCACTATGCCCAGCTTTAAAACTACTCTTAAAAATAAAGTTTATTAATTTTTTTAAACTTCAAAACTAGACAGTGTGGCATTTCCTCATAAAAACTGAAGGGAATTGCTGTGTGATCCCACAGTTCTAATTCTGGATGTATACCCAAAAGAAGTGAAACTAAGGGTTTGAACAGGTTATTTGTACACCCATGTTCATAGCAACGTTCATAATCCCAAAGAGTAGGAGCAACCCAAGTGTCCATCAGAAGATACACAGATAAGCTAAAGGTGGTGTAAATACACAATGGAGTCTTTATTCAGCCTTTAAAAAGAGGAAATTCTGGTGCGTTCTACCACATGAAGGAACCTTGAGGACGGCAAGTGAAATGTGCCAGATACAGAAGGACAAATATTAACTGACCCCACCTACGTGAGCTACCAAGAGTTGTCAGATGTCTGAAGTCAGAAAGTAGAATGGTGGTTTCCAGGAAGCCAGGGAATGGAGGAGTGGGGGATTGTTAAATGATACTGAGTTTTTTTCAATTTGGGAAAATGAAAAGTTCTGGAGCTGAGCGGTGGTGATGGCTGCACAGCAGTGCATGTGCACTTAATGCCACTGAGCTATACGTTCAAAAGTGGCCAGAATGGCAAATTTGATGTGGATACTTTTTCATAGCTTAACTGAATACCAAAGCTCACTTCCTTCAAGAACACGGCGCAGAGTGACGGGTATTTGATGGCAGAGTCCCAGTTTGTGAGGCACAGTGAGAAGCAGTCCTGCGAGGAGGTGCCCGGTGGAGCCCACTGGGTTATCTCTTGGGCCCTCCTTTTTTTATTTTTGCCTTTTATTCTGTGTTTCTAGAAAGCCAGCCGTTAAGAACAATTGGAAGAGTCCTCTTTGGGACCTGCAGCCCTGCCTCCTTCTATTCCCCTTCTCCTCCTTTCAGCCCAGCCCCTGGGCTGATCAGGGCTTGCAATTCCTGACAGCTGTACTTAAGGATCCGTGGTTTCAAAAGGCCAAAGCCACTGTCCTGAATTATCCCACTTTCTCCTTAAAATATCAAGACTCTGTATACAGGCCCAATAGTAGGAGAATTATTATATATAGTTTTTTATCTACAGTATATATGACTATTTTATATATTCGCCTTAAGGAAAAGATATAAACAAAAACAGATATAAAATGAAGTGCAAGTATATAAATTAGTCCCCTCATTCTCACACCAGACTTTCCAAACCTGCTTAGAAACAAACTCCTCATACATTTCACTTAGATATTAGAAAACAGGGCAGAGCAGTAGAGGTTTCTGAGCCAGTTGCCATGGGGAACTGCTAAAATATAAAAAAAACTGGAAGTAAAGGTTTCTGTAGAAAAGAGAATCCAGGTCAGCAAATCTGAAGGAGAGACGGGGAAGGGCTTATTCTGTGACACCCACATGCACCTCTTGGCATCCTGAGATCAGGTTGGCACAGTGGATATAGAATCTGACCAAAATACCTTCCACCCCAGGAGTTCAGAGCCCATAATTTTTGGATGGACTGACACAGATTCACCCCAGAAAAGACCATCAGTCGCCCAGAGGAAACGACCCTCAGGGGCTCTCCTTGTCTCATGATTCCCAGGGCCAGACATGCCTGGTTCCAGACACTGAACTCATGTTTACAGGGGCTTAGCTACCTGGAACCCAGCTAACGAGAAACGTGAATTAAGTAACCGTACTCCCCCAACCCTCTCCCTCCCACACACCCCACCCTACTGCACACACCCCACTTCCCTTTTTTAGAGATGAAGATACAGAAAACAAGACAGCTTTGGTGTTTAGTAAAGGTGGGGAATATACCCTGGAGGATATTTGTAGCTGATGACACTGACCTGCTGAATCACTGAGAAAGGTTAATGTTTTATAATTAGGAAAAGAAACTGCTTTGGGAAAAGTCTTCTTGTCTTCAAATAGTCTGATCAACTGAGGTTTGATTGTACTTATTCTCATGCCTTAATAATAATCTAAAAGTGTTGAGTGAGGATAGAAAAATATGCTATCCATTTTTATTCTTGAGAAACCGCAAGTTTTGCCACCTGTGGAGCACCAGAGTTTAAATGTTAGATGTTCTGTTAATGAAGCCCTCTAAAAGTTTTGAAATTATTTATTTTAAGAAAAATGTGTTAAATAATTTTATGAACCTATGTATTTAGCTCCTGTAGTCATTAGGAACCAATTGCATAGTTTTGAAGCCAATTCTATTGCTTTTTTAAAAGAACATATGATTATTTATAACAGATTCAGATTACGTTCTTCTCAAGGGTTCTTCAAAATTAATTTTCATTCTCTATAACATACACTAATATATAAATCAAAACTTTCAAATGATATTTCCTGTGAGTCTCCACATAAACTAAGCTGTGTTGTATTATAAAGCTGCCTAACAAGTGATCTCAGCTGTAGGGCAAATGGCTTATCAATTGACTCTAATACTTTCCAATCTGCTAATTTTTTAGAAATGATTTGTGTGCTCTTTTTTGGATGCACCTGTCACTAGTGAAATAACATCTCTCTCTGAGCCCTTATTTAACGCAGGGGGATGACAATGTGTTTTTGCAAGGACACCCTATTAAATTTTTTTTTATTAAATCGTAAACACATAGATCATGTTACATTAATGCATTTATGGGGTACAATGTGCTGATTTCATATAGAATGAGGAACGCTTACATCACAGTGGTTAATATATACCTCATCTCATTTACTTAATTATTGTGTTAAGACATTTATACTCTCCAGGGGTCCTCAAACTGCGGCCCGCGGGCCACATAAGGCAGTATGATTGTATTTGTTCCCATTTTGTTTTTTTACTTCAAAATAAGATATGTGCAGTGTGCATAGGAATTTGTTCGTAGTTTTTTGTTTTTTTTTAAACTATAGTCCGGCCCTCCACTGGTCTTAGGGACAGTGAATTGGCCCCTTGTTTAAAAAGTTTGAGGACGCCTACTCTATACTAATAGATCCGACATGTACCCTTTACCCCATTAAATTGATCAAGTGAGAGCCTGGCACCTGTGGCTTCAATACAGCTGGAAAGTCACAGACCATGTGTCATGAGGAAATATGTTTCTGCTCCTCTGTCCCAGAACAGTATTTGCAAAGCTTTGCAGGACAGCAGGATTTATATAGGAGTCCTTAACTAGAAATTAATATCTATTATTTCTAGCAGATTTTTCTGGTATTTCATGCCTTGTCACTGGGCCAAATCCAGTCCTAAGTATTAAGTGTCCTAAATTTCTAAACAGAGCCAGAAATAGAGAATAACTGTTTCTTTTTATCAAAATAAAGTAGCTTTGATTTCCTTATTATAAAAGGATTAGATATGCTACATGCTTTGTAAAATAACAGGAAAGAATAAAGAAAATAAGTTACCTATAATTTGGCTACCCAGATACAATCTACCTATTAACTTGTGCTTTTGTGTATTTTTCCAGACTTTTTTCAACTTAACCAACTAATTCCAAATTTACAAGCAGTGCTCTGGACTAATCACATCCCACCAGTGTATGGTGCTTAGAAATGATAACTTTAGATGTCATTTTGTAGGATAGCAATTTCCTCTTTGCTTATTTTTCTCTCTTCAAATTATATGAGCCAAATCCTGTAAAAAGAGATGCTGGTGTGGACTCACCAATATCTTTATCATTAGAATTCCTATCAACTGGTATTTCATTTCTACATTCTTCTAAAAATTATATTTAATGGCCCTGCAAAATTCTGGTAGGCTTCTGGGCTTATAAAAGGAACATTCAATTATGTACAAGATGGTTTTAGTATTAAGTCAACTATTGTGTTCCAGTTATTTAAAAATTAGCGATCAGTATACTATGAGGCAATTTGGCAGAATGGGAAAGGCTGATTTAGCCAAATCCTCCCATTCCCTTGCCACAATCCAAACAATATGGACATCAAGAAAATTCTAGGCTTGGCACCCATAGCTCAGTGAGTAAGGCGCCAGCCACGTACACTGAAGCTGGTGGGTTTGAGCCCAGCCTGAGCCTGCTAAATAACAATGACAAGTACAACAAAAAGAAAAATAATAGCCAGGTGTTGTGGTGGGCCCCGTAATCCCAGCTGCTTGGGAGGCTGAGGCAAGAGAATCACTTGAGCCCAAGAGTTTGAGGTTGCTTTGAGCTGTGATGCTATGGCACTCTACCAGGAGCAACACAGTGAGACTCTCTCAAAAAAAAAAAAAAAAGAGAGAGAGAGAGAAGAAAAGAAAATTCTAATTATATAATTGAAAGTATCAAAACTTCATTTAAATACATGCATTCTTGTGCTATGAACAAAGAGGTTCCCTTTAACTTTGCATCCGCTGACCTCTGGTGTGATGTGGTAGCTCCTGGAATGGTGCTGACGGCTCTGACTACCCTCTGGGGAGTGGGACTTGGCACTGGGGAGTGTCCTAATGCTTAGCCATGCTTAGGAAAGGCTTTGGGCATTGCAATAAAACCCAGTTGAAAATGACAGGATTGTCAAAGGATTCGTCTGAGAAATGTTGTAGAAGTGTCATCCACAAACCTTACATCAATATTTAGGGAGCAGACACCAGAAGAAACTTTGTTTTTTTTTAAAAACGGTCTGTGTTTGACATCGGTCATATGTAGGATTTATCCCTTATCCCAGTGGTTTTCAATCTTTTTTATCTCATGGCACACTTGAACCTATAGTTAAACTTCCATGGCACACTTAAATTATGTTGATCAAAAAAAAAAAAAGTGAAAAAGAGAATATACTTACTATGCTTTGAACTTCTTTCAAGAATAATTTAATTAATGATCTTTAAAAGTTTTCATGGCACACCAGTTGAAAATCATTGCCTTATACAAGACTCTTGAGTTCCTTGAAAGCAGCAGCTTCTCTGTAGGTCCCTTCATACCCTTTGTGTCCTTGTGTATAACAGGGGGCTTGGTATGTATTGACTAGAATTAACATTGCTGTGACTGTGCAGTGACATCTGAATGAACGTGCCCAATGCAGGTGACTACATTTTAGCTTTTTCCTACAGCAGTGGAAGGGTGCTTTGATAAACAGCCGTGATTGTGTATAATGCCCTGGCTGGGCACAGGTGTGGGGAAGTGGTATACAGTTCTCTGATCCTCTGTTGGAGAAGGAGATGCTAATGTGGATAGTGAGAATTTGGTTCTTTATCTTTGGTTTCGATTTGACCGCCTTGCTTGACTTAGTCACCGAGCTCAATATTCAGGGTGGGCCTGTCATTTCAGCCTGAGGCTGTCCCTAGCACAGTTTATGGCCTTGTATCTAAATTTCCCATGGCATTAACAGCCAGCAGTTGTTGTACAAGTTCAAAAAGACGCAAAACGTTAGCTGGCTTTGTAGTTGACATTGAGATTAACTTTCTCTTACCTCCACCAGTGAAAACTAAAATGCTCCTCACCACATGAAAGTTTTGCTTTCACTGTGTTTAGACCCTCCCACCTTGTCACGGCACAGTCATTCAGAGTCTGATTTGGGGGCGGTGTGGTTGTGTCTTGGTGGCATATGACCCACTTTTTATAATACTTAATTGCCTGTTTTTGCAACACAAGTCAGAAGTTCTGATGATAAAGGACTATAACCCCCTAAAAGATTTTCTGAGCCGTCTCGTCAGCACTGCTCTGGGCCCGCGCACTGTCGGAGGAAGGTGTGAGCTCTGCGGGTGTATGTGAACTACCAGGTGATGACAGGACGCTTCCTCTAGTTTCTGGATAATGAGCAAGCACACAGGTAAAGATGCCTCTCTCAGACTTGACTCCTTTGGTGCCTTCATGACTTGTGAATCTTAATCACTGCCTAGGTATGTTTGCTGGGGGCTCCGAGGAACAGGCATAGTAACTGGTATCCTGAAACCTTAGTAATTTAACTTTTATTAAAAGTCTGAAGGGTCATTTTCAAAAGTGGACTTGCACCTCTATCCTCTCTGTGCCCCTAGCAAACATCCCCTTCATCGGCGTTTTTGTATTACCATGTGCTGTCAACATGTTTGTCTCTGAGTATCAAATGGGCCGCTGTGCAGTGATGTCCACGTGTGAGTTAGTGCTCAGGAAGCTTCAGCCTGTGGGATGGTGACGTGTGTGGTTAAAGTGTACAGAGGGCAGAACTGCATAGGAGGATAGGGAGAGCAAGCGGTGGTGTGCCTTGGGAAGCCTGGATTTCACTGCAGACTAAAAGCAGGTTTAAGTTAAGTGTTATTCATTTAAGTTTGTCAAATCATTCTGACAGCTGCGCTCTTTTAGAAATGTTAATGTTTCTGATAATACTTTTGTTAATATGAAGAAACTTTTAAAACACCATCAAAGTTTCAAAACAAAATGTTGCAGATACCTCCCTGGATTCACAGTTTGGGGTGCGTTTCTTTGCTGGGGGCCGGCTGACGTGTGTTTTACGGCAGGGCGGTGCCCCTGCCTCTCAGATCAGACTTGCTTCTCCATGGCGGGACACCCCAGCTGAGCCTTTGAGAATGCCGGTAGATAAGTCAACATTGTTTTCCCTGAAAGTCCTGGTACAGAAAAAGAATGAAAGTACACACACTAACTGGAAAAAATGTCACATATTTTAGCCACTTTGCATCCCTTGTTAGGACAAACCCTGGGTTGGGTTTTTTTTAATTTGTGAAGTTGTGTTGTGGGAGGGGTGGTGTGGGTGGCCCAGAAAAAGGAGCGGTTAGAATAAGATTTTCCATTTATTGCCCTTTGTGCCTGGCTAAAAATAAAATTCATACAAATCTGAATGTGTAGTGCAAGCAAAATTACTCTTTAATTCTGATGACTGGTTTGGCCACATCTTTGCATCTGTCTGGTAAGTGGTGTGTTGGGAAATAAATGTGTCTCTATTGAAATAGCAAAAGGCAACCAGGTTTTTGCACTGTTTGTCTACACATGAGAGTTTATCAATGTGTTCCCCTTCAGAAGAGAGAAAGACACAAGTCATACATAAACAAATTGTGTTTATAGAAGGATGAAAGAAGCGATGAAACCCTTTGAACCTTTTTGAAAAAGTAATTGCCTCGTTTGAAATGCTGTTTTACAACATCCACCTTCTTGGTTTGTTGTTAGAAAGTTCGTTCTTATAAACCACAGTGCAACAAGGGAGGGATAGCAGTTTTGTTGCCCCACAGCCTGGAAAGCCCTTTTGTGTGTGGACGGATGGAGGGGCTGGAGGACAAGCATGAGCACCTGTCCGGTCGTGCCTTCCGTAGACACAGATGGTGGAGGGAGAGTCAACCAAGAAAAACTCCCCATGTCTGGCTGCTGAGCCCACTGCAACCACAGTAAGTGGCAACATGTCAGCTTGTGGCTATAGAAAACACCAGAGAGAGGTGGCAGCATTCACCGGGAAATTTGTGCCGTGGCGACCCCGGTGATGGTGCTGTCCCGTCCCAGTCACTGACTGGCAGTGGCATTTCCAGAGAATGAGAATGCCCGGGAGTGTTCTGAGCCTTTCGGGTTGATGTAATTTGTGAGATAGATGCTTCAGGAGGGCAGTCATTCCAGAAGACTATGAACAAGGAAGGCTGCTAGTCACACACCTCTTTGATGTCTCTATCTGTGGCAGAGAGCGTGGCACGGGTCAGCATGAGCTGAGAGCTGTGGGGAAAATAAAAAGACTCCAGACCAAATTTTAGCTGAGCTACTTGTTGACCTGGACCCAGTTACTTACCTTCTACCAGGCCTGGGGTCTTTATGTGACATGGGAGCAGGAATGGCACCTACCAGAGGATGCGTGTGAGGGCTCAGGACAGTGACCGCGGGAGCACGGCACCACGCGCCACCAAGTGCTGTGGCCTCACGCTCACTTGCACAGATGCATCATGAGATATGTTGGGGAGTTTCAGGGAATTTGGGGGTTCCCCTCTGTGGGGATTAAATGGACAAAAGATCTGCGTCTGTCAGTGTTTCTTAGAAGGATGTAGACGTTTACAGTGTGGCTCTTCTTACGTTATTGATACAATCTAGGGGGTTGGGTTTTTTTTATCTTGACATTAAATTAGCACATTAGCACTTTCTCTTAAGATTAGTGCCATGTTGAGCATACTCAGTTATTTTTTACCTTCTCACTATGTTTTCTATTTAAACATGGACATTTCAGTTCTAACATGTACATGTTAATTGTAGTACCTGCCGGTGTACATTATGAAAGAGAGTGCTAACGTTGTAATCAAGCAAGGTTCTAAATATTTCAGGTGGAAATGGGAAAAACTTCAGGAGCAATTAGCTTCTGTAGTGGTGTATGCAATTCCCTACAGAAAATGTTGTTATTGCATCTGTTACAATTCTGGTTACTGATTAATCTTATAGATGACCAGATCCTGACAGGCAGAAAACAATGAGTGTTGCTTTAATTTTTATTTATCGTATCTTGAAAATCATTTTCTGTTTAATGTAATGTGCACCTGCCCTTCTAGAAGTTCTTTTCTGCCCCTCAGAGTTTTCTATTATAAAGTATATTGTCTATTTCACAATGTAAAGTCCTAATTGTAGGCATCACTTAACATTCTTGTTAGCCTTTCAAAGTAGATGCTGAGAGTTCAAATCAAACTCTTCCTTCATTCTCCTGTGTGACTTTCCCAGAATGCTATTTCTTCATTTATCAAATTAAAAAAGAAATTTTGACTGAACTTTGACTTTGCCTCACCTGGGACCTGATAAGAAGTGATAAAAGAGACCAATAAGCTAAAGAATTAGAACATGGTGCAGATGTTAAAAGCAATAATAATAAAGTAATGCCTTCGGTTTATCAGTTATATTTTCCTAGATTTTTTTTTTTTTTTTACTTCTCTTCACATTTTCCTTGTCACAGTCTGTCCTACCATCCCTGCCCCAGAATACAACTTGTGACTTGTAATCTGTGTATTAGCATCATCACCAGGGTTTCTGAGTTGTTAGGAGAGGTCAGTCTGGAGTGGAGACGTTTCTTAGGTCAGCTCTGCCGGAAAGATCCATCTATTTCAGTGCTAGCCCAGTTCTTCCAGAGTATCTGGCTTTGCAGATGCAGCTTCTCTCCCCTCCAAGCACACACATACTGCCCATTATCTTTCCCAGCCTTGTTACACTTTGTCACAGACCAAAGTTTCTGTAAAAATCATAGGTGAGAGAAGGTGACAAATTAGACTCTGGTTGTGATCCCTCCTGTGCCCTCATAAGCAATAACAGGGATTCTGAAATGCATCCCCGGGTCACACATGTGCTGCTTCCCACCGAACTGCCACCTTGTCCTCTGTGTGAGATTCGAGGGTACGGGCTAGATGAGGCGCATCACTCCTTTGGTTGAATAGTACAGAGCATCTGCAGTGGAGATTCGCTCTAACGGTGGATTTTAAGTGCCTGTCCGCGTTGCTGGTCTAATGCGCTCTGTCCCGGAATGCTTTAGATTTTATTGCTAAAAATAAAATAGGAATTTTCAATAAGATTGACACTTGAAGTGAGAAATATAAATCTAATGAGAGCACTTCAACCAAGGTTTGTGATTAGGGCTGAATGGAGTGAATTATGTACATGCTCAGCACAGAAGGGCACAGAGGAAGGTGAAATTGCACGCTGTCCTGTGAATGAGGGATGAAGGCCTGTGTATCAGTGTCAGGCCCCGACACTGTGGAGTATAAACGATACTATCACCAAGTGCTGCACAGGGTACCCGGGAATTCCACTCTAGTAAATTACATTACTTAGGCAGATCTGAAGGCATTGTGTGAGCGTGAGAGGAGGGAAGGGAAGGCTGTCAGCACCACTCGGGAAACGCTACAGTCCGTCTGGCTGCAAGGGTGGAAGTTACTGGTCACCATTACACCTGGCTATTTGTACTCTCCTTTGCTAATTATGTTACAGAAGTTATTCATGTGTACATTTGAAAGCACTACATGTCTGTTTAGGGTGTAGGTTACATTTGACTGTAAGAGAATAGATGTGTATCGCTTTGCATGAACTGGTCAGCGTGAGGTTCTCTTTCATGTTGGGTGGTATCAGGTGCTCAGTAGAAGATTGCCGTTATTTTGTTTTACTTTTCTTTTGTGGGGATCCACCGTGTGTTATGAGAATTTAGTCCTCATCCTCTTTTCCAAGCCACCTTGATGGGAACCTGCCCCTTTTTAGCCCCTCCCACCCCTGAGGGAAACAGATGGTGTTGGCACACATCGCTTTATTTTGTGAAAGAACTCAAAGTTAAGAACATTGATTCCTAGAGTGCTACTTGTAGAGAAAAAACACTTTTTCACTACTTTTATTTTTTTTTTTATCCCTTGCAGTGCAGTGAGACCACCCTTTTTGGGTTGATTTGTCTTACCCTCTCTGGAAAGGAATTAGGAGAAGAAAATAAATAAAAGCATCAGTTGTCCTGCTACTGTCTAGATCATTGCAGATGTGCCGGTCACCTTTTTACAGTTTGACTTCAAATGCCAGTTCCTGAAAAGGCCAGTAGAAGGTACCCTGGAATTAGCCACTGTCTCTCCTTAACTGGAAAGCAAATGACTTCTCCCGAGTGGACAGAGATGCTGCCTTAAATATGTGTCAGAAATAAACCTGAGAAGCATCTTGGATAATCAGTTAGCAGGGAGGACACGTGGGCCTCTGCAAAGTGTCTCCAGGACGCTGCCACATGGTGGGTCTTTAGCCTCCTTTCTAAAACAGGCACAAGGAGATAGCAGTGCTGATAAGAGTATCTCAGATTTCACTTTCATCTTTCCAAAACAATACTCCATCAGTATCAGGGTGTCATAATTTAGTCTTTATTTTGTAGCCATAGTTACAGTCTTATTTTATTTATCCCGTAATAAAACAGGAGAGCAAACATACTCGGATTACCAGGTTTGAGGATGGGCAGGAGAAACCTTGGTTCACAGTAAGGTGGTTGATAATTTCTTTTTTACACAGGGTACCTTCACCTTAAAAAACCTTTTTCAGTAATGATTCTAAAATAACATCTAAGTGTAAAAGGCCTCACATAAAGTGTCTTGGTGCCAGGTATCGTCTCCAGCACAGGAAGCCTGTGGGGATAAATTCTGCCGTATTCACTAACACCAGATAGTCAGGAGCTCGCAACTGTGTGGGAAATGATATGTTCACTTTAATGGTAGTATGTGCCTTCTAGGTATTATATGTTCATAGATATTATATCTATATGTTCATCCATTGGGAAGTCCCATGTGTTTGCCACAACATTACACCTGTGACTTTACTTCTTTTTCCTGACCTCTTGATGTGGCATGCTATCAAACTACATCTTCGGAGTTTTTCTGAATTGAATCCTGGTGGAAGAGATTTAACAGCATCTATAATAGATCTAGTTTAGATTCCCTTCCATTGTAGAGGTTCCTTTGTTCCTGCCTACCTACCCAAGTCTAAGTGTATTCTCTTCTTTTTCTTACATTAAAATAGAAAAGGGAGAAGAGGGGAGTTCCGTAGGAGAAATAGGTCTGTGGAGAATTGTAAGTATTCATTCAGAAGCTATTCTTAGTTCTGAGAAATATAATGAACTTGAGCTTACAGTCCTAATGAGTCTCCCATTAGTGATCCTTCCATCACTCCTCCCCCCCACCTGGCAATATTTTCCCCAAAGGCTACTGGTATTTTTGCCTAATATTCTGAATGGAATATCTTCCAAGACAGGCCTATCTTGAAAGAATTGAGTCCTATTGCAGAAATAGTTTACTGGATGGTCTTAATTGTCCTTTAGTGCTTCTATTTTGCATTACCTTAATGTCTGCTGCATAGAAGAAACTTTTCTATAGACCTTGATTTACTTGTCAGAAGTCAACCCATTAACATTAACAGTTCACTTACATTATCATTATGGTGTTTCTAGCTGACAACTGCTCCCACATTGGCATGTTCCCTGAGTTCCCAGAGCTGCGGAAAAAGAGACTTTTGTTCTGGCCTGATGAGGGAAAAAAATGCAAACAACACCAGTTCTACCACCAGAGATCCTATAAAGACATGTTCAAATGAACAAAAAGGTCGTTTGTTCACGTGTGACATAAGAATGTAAGAATTTAAACAATAAGACCTCTTGTGAAATGTGGCAAAATATGCACCACAAACATTGTGAAGTTCTCGTCTCGTGGAAGGTAATTTTTACATGGGCTTTAAAAAACCATTAACTTGTAAACCACCCTTTAAAAAAAAAAAAAAGAAAAGAAAATTACTTGTCTCACTATAACATTAAAGCAATTTCTGTTCTAAGGAAAGCTAAAATGCATTCATTTATGTAAAGTACACGCACTGTAATTTGTAAAAATCATAGTGCTCGATTAGGGAAGACAGCGCCTCTTCCTTCCTTCACCTGAGGGGGAAAATCCATTCATTTTGTCAAGGCCCTTTTTTCTTTGAATAATATTTATTTCTTCAAAATGGGTGGAAAAATCCTTTAATCACTTAGATTCAAGATGAAGTTTTAGGGCTTGATAATAATTCTCTAAATCCTTCTGACATTGGTGGAGCATAGAGAGGGAATAATCCTGCTTTGAAGGGAAATTTTAATTGAATTTACTTTAATGTGAACCTATCCTCTTTTGCCTTGAGCCTTTCAGGAAGGCTTGGTATATTTACAAATCTCAGCAAGGATAGGACAGAAAAATACAGAGATTTCCTTGTCAGTTCATGTCAGGGTCTCTGGCAACACCCCAAAATTGTTGTGATTGTGGTGTTTGAAACGTGACCTTCCAGGAATAGCATAGCAGTAGGAGGAGAGGGAGACATGTGTCAACTGGCCGGAGGGGCTCTGTGAGCTGGATGTTCATCTCTGAAGGTTTTTAAGTATTTGCAGATGGATATACACAGCATCCTTGCAGAATCCTCTTAATTGAAGAAATGTTTCATCTCTATCTCTGTTGACAGAAAAGATTGCCTACTGATAATTGCTTTGCTTGAGTGTCTGATGATATGCCAGGAATGAGAGCATTCTGTGTTAGGTCATCTTTAATTATGCATGTGCCACCTGTCAGCTCTAAATCAGTACCAGATTAGATTCTCGCAGAGTCAGTTTGGGGAGGGTCGGAGGGAAGCCGAGGTGATCTCTTTTAGAAACAACAAAAATAAGACAGTAGTAAACATGTCTTATAACCTGCAGCTTTTTAAAGAAGCCTCATCTTCATTGTTCTTGAGCAGGAATAAACCATTGGTACATCTGAAAAACATTTGAAATCTTGCCCAAGCAAGATAAATTACTGTGAAGATAAATTACTGCACGAGGAGGGTAGTACCTCCTCTCTCCATACCATCTGTTGCATTTCCTTTTTGCTCCTTCCCATCATTGTAAATGAGCCAGGGAAAAGCTCAGAAACATTTTTATAAGCTATGTGAGGACAGGAAATATGTTAATGATTTTAGATTTCATACATTTCAGGGGTTTTTTTCAGTAGCTGGTTGGTTTTTTTTTAGACAGACAAGTATGGGTTGGAAATAATGCCTGTTACCCTCTCTGAGTTTTTGGTAGTTTTATTCTCACTTTTCAGGGTTGTTTGGGACTTTTTGGTGGGATGTTTAGGGTTCTTTACTGAAGGCTCTCTTCTCTCTTCTTCTGTTCTTTGATTAGTACACATTTGTGAAAGGTTGTTTTTCTCATCCACCTGTCAGAGGTGTAAGGGAAGCCTTGAGGCACTGTGCACTTTTCAGAGAGGTGGGAGTGGACGTCTGAGAGACTGGAGGCGGTGCAGGGCAGGTGAACGAAAATAGCAGGTGTGTGCATTATCACGCAGGGACCTGTCGGGCACTGGCCTGCAAAGCTGAGGCTCTGAGCCTGTCTGCTCCCCAGCCTTAGAAAACTGCCTCAATAGGGGCTCATAACCCAGGCTGGGCACAGTGGCTCACATCTGTAATCCTAGCACTCTGAGAGGCTGAGGCAGGTGTATCACTTGACCTCAGGAGCTCAAGACCAGCCTGAGCAAGAGTGAGACCCCTGTCTCTTAAAAAAAAAAAAAAAAAACTACCCAGGCATTCTGCCAGATGCCTCTAGTCCCAGTTAGTAGGGAGGCTAAGGCAGGAGGATCACTTGAGCCCAAGAGTTTGAACTTGTTGTGAGCTATGACACCATGGCACTCTACCCAGGTGACAGAATAATATTCTATGTCTCAAAAAAAGTTTATAACCAGTAGCCTTAGAAACAATTTGGAAATACTGACATGCCTATTTCAAACTTTTTCGCTAGAGGCATTGAAGAGAAAACAAGTCAGCTGGTAAAGGGGTGAAGCCCTCTGACCCCGTCCAGTTCCACCTTGTACCCCGGTTCAGCTGGTGGTTCTAGATGACCTTCAGCTGCCTTTGATACTTGAGATACATTTGCTTTGCTAACTCTAGTCAAACAGTTCACTAACTAGAGGCACATTTTCTGACAGGGAGAGCAGCCTCAAAGATGGCTTGTTACAGGAATGTGGCCAGTGCTTCAACTCACTCACTTAATCCTCACAGTAATCGCAGTAAATATATGTTACAGACAAGAACAATCAACTCGTGTGATGGAGACTTCTTAAAACAGGAGAACACAGTACAGTGGCCCCTTGAGCAACATAGATGTGAACTTCACAGGTCCACTTATCCATGGGTTTTTTCCGTAATTTAGTTACACCAGGTGCACCTGCCTCTTCTGCCCCCTTCCACCTCCTCCCCTCTTCTGTGCCTGTCATGCCTGGAACAGCAAGACCAGCCTTCCTTCTGGCCGATCCTTCTCCGTCTGCTCAGACTAAAGGCTGAGGATGGAGACCTTTAGGGGACCCATTTCCACTTAGCTCACAGGAAGCATATCATCTCTTCCTCATGATTACCTTAATAAACACTAGAACTTCCGTGAGTTGGCCAGCTACGGGACTGTGACAAACTGGTCAGCGTACGGAGGTGGTTACCATAAAGAACCAGGCCTCTGTACTGATACGAACATGCACAGTCTGTGAAAATTAGGTCTACTTGAGGTGGTCAAAGTAGGGAGGCAGTCCACTATGGCGGTTCTACTGTACTTTTCTTTCTGTCGCTTACTTTATTGTTAGAACATAGTGAATAATGCATACAACATACAAAATAGGTGCTGACTGACTGTGTATCAGGAAGCCTACTGGAATGCAGCAAGAAAATCAAAGATAGGTGCAGATTTTCAACCACATAGGGGATTGGCCCCCTAACCCTGTGCTGTTCAAGAGTCAACTATATATCCCAAGCCTTTACAGAAAAGAACACTAAAAAGTAAAGCTAAGTAAAAGAAAAACTGAAGAAAGAAATGGAAAAAGAGAAGAAGTAAGAAAGAAGAAGCTGCACTGCCCGCGTTCTCTCACAACAACACATCTTTGTAAAGCCCTTTCCGTCCACCTGGAAAGGTCCTCCACTCTCTCCACCTGACTCATTCTTACTTTGAGTTGTTCAAGTGTCACCTCCTCCAGGAAGCTGTCTTTGCTCCTTCCTGGGCATCCCCACTCTCTCCTGGGCCTCAGAGCACATGGCCGCCTCCCTGGCTGCACCTGTCAGCTGTGCTGCTAATGAAGCTGACCTCCTCCCCGCTGTGAGAAGAGAGGCCCTGTGTCCAGAGAAAGGGGCAGTGATTTCACTGGACTCTCCAGCATGGAGACTACATTGAGAGTGTTATATTAGTGCATTTGAGGAGAAGAACAGATGGGCCTGAGTGCCTTTGGACCAGAACATAGGGATGGAGAGAGTTTGTCTTATAACCAGCAGGTGAAGAAACAGAGGAAAGTTAGCCTAGAGAAGAGAACAAAGAAGGGGAAATATGATCACTGTGTTTAGATGGCTGAAAGACTATTATTCCTGAAAAAGCAGAACCAAAGAAGAAGTTAGGAATGAGATTTGGGCTCTAAATAAGAATGTTCTTGCAGATGAAGCTAGCTCACAGTGGATCCCTTGACTTCATTTAGTAGCAATGAACCTCTTGTTACTAGAATGAGAGTCATTATCTTTTAAGGCCATGTTGGGACCGCTGAGACAAGATTGCTGCACTAGATTGCCCCACATTTTTAAGAATCATAGTTCCCATTCTATGCAGAATGCCAGCCCAGATGACTCCCTCCCCCCATCTCCATGTAGCGTGTGGTTGGCCTGGTACGCGGCATTCATCTCGCAAGTGACAGGCTGGAGCTGGGCTAGGCTGGAGGGAGGAGCCACTGCCCGCTCCGGGAAGATGCCAGAGAAGCACTGGATGGAGGTCCAGTTCGTGTGCCCCTGGCCTATAGCTCCTTGTCAGTAGCTGCCTGAAAGCCTGTATTTCTTACCATGCAAAATGGAAATAATATTGTTCACGTCACAGAGTTGCTGTAAGGTTCAAGGAAGATAAGGGAATCCTTTGTGGATAGTAATGTGCTGTCCATAGGTGGGTGCTTGTCCAGAGTGCCAATTCTACTGCTGATAACCCCTGAACTTGGTTTGGTCAGGAGTACAATGGACAAAATTCCCTTCCTCGCAGGGTTTCTGTGAACTGGATGATGAAAAAAAAATGCCACATATAAAAAGCCCTTGGCACACTGCTTGCCACAGAGTGGGCCTCGTCTCATCCTGGCACAGAGGAGGCCAGCGAAAGGGCATCCCCTCTCCTCTGCCAACCAGGTCCTCAGAAGGCCTTGTCACCTGCCCAGGACCTGCCCCATGTTTCCTTCCCTCTCCTGCTGCTCTGTCACTCAGCATGGAGCCACCTGCTCTACTCTCTCTGTACGTCTTCCTTCCTCCCCTACTTCCACCTTTTCTTAATAATATTCTTTACTTCTTCATCTCCACAGAATTTTCCTGCCCAACTTCTTTTCTGCCCTCTGTATAGGTTTGTTCTGATTAGCACAGAGTTTAAAATATTATCAACTGTAACTGTTTTGTTCAAAACAAGAGGTTTTATGTCTCTTTGGGGGGAAGGAAAGATAAGTCCTTTTTCATTTCCAACCAAAATTGCTTGAAGTTGTTATTTTCTGTATTAACATTTCCCCGTCCTCCTCCCATGGGCTTGTAGTCATTAATTTGCCAGACACACGACAGCTGAGTGTCTTTAGGACATTGCTCAAGTTAGGAGGGTGTCACTCAGACACAGCAAATACCTAACCACGTTCTTTTAAATACAGAGCTTCACAATGCCGATGTGATTCCCTTGTTCCCATTCCCTCCCTTTGAAAGGGGGTTGCTGAAACAGAAAAGGGCAACAGTCAGGAGAGAGGAAGTTTCAGCCATTTCGCTGAGTCAGAAACTAGACCACCGCTATCCATCCATCCATCCATCCATCCACTGGGCATTCAGGACAGGTCCCGGCCTGAGACCCAGCATCAGGTGTGGGCAGGAGCTGCGTGAGTAAGAACCTGCCTTCCACCTCCCTCCTATCTGCACTGCATTGCCAGAGCTGTGGCTCATCCATGCATTCCCAGGAATCCTCGTGGGATCTAGCTCAGTTAAGACAGGGGTAACAATAAAAGCAGACAGATAGGGGAAAGGAAAGAAAGAAGGAAAAATACCCCCCAAAATAAAGAAATTATATTATACACAGTGCCGGCTACACACTGGTGCGTGCTCTCAGTGTGATTTAATGACTGTAGTGCCAATCCAGCAGGGCACGGCTGCCTGGGGAACTGTGAACACGGCTATGGGGAAGCAGTGCTGGTGCCCTCATCCGTGTGAAAGTCCAGTGTGAGCTGCACGTACACCAGGTGCAGCCCTTAGAGCAGGTTGGCGTTTCTCTGGGCTTTTCTTCTACTAAGCTATGTTGTTTTTATTTAGCAGAAGAATGTAAGTTTACCATTCCATTCCTTCTAATTTTTAGGTCAGAAAACTGATTTAGTTCCCTTCCAAGGGAAGAAAGAAATCCACCTATTTCTTCCCTGCCCACCTTACACAATATGGTGTCTCCTTGAGCATCACTGGCTTGGAGGGAAACATGGCCCTTAGCTCCTAGGTCAGCTTATGACTAGACATAGCCCTGTGCCTCAGCGTCTCCAAGGGAAGGGCGAGAAGAGAAACATCTGCCTTGCATACACCCTGGGTTGTCCCAACACTCACATGAGAAGACCTAAGTGCAAAAGGACTTTGAAAACGAAGGTGCTAATCATGTAAGGACATTTATCATAAAATATAAAGATGTTAGCTTCATTTTTAACAGTGCATTTATTTGTTTCTAAAATTTTCACCTAACACTTGAGGTCTTTGGCTATCTGCAATTTAATCAACTGTCGAATTCCACGTAATAAGAACTTACAGCATCTTTAAAAACAGAAGGAATTTTTCTCTTTTTACTAAAAAATACTCTGGACCTTTGTTTTATTCACCAATATATATTGGCTGGTTTTTGGTAAACTGATGCAAGATACTCAAACTTTCAGTCCTCTGGGTTTCTGCAACACTGTCTTGTCTATAGAGCCCACGACACTGCCTGTGCAGAGCTAGGTAAAGTCCAGTCCATACCCTCAGAGCTCACCATCCAGCAGGGACATAAGACATACACAAATATCTGTGACACAGGCTGCAAGTGGCAGATGCCAGGTTATTTGACAAGTAGAGCTGGGAGTAAGAGCATACCTGGCGGAGGTTACTAACCTTTTTATCAGGACAATGAGAAAAGAAAAAACAAGACACATTTGAGAACCCAAGGATTGTCTCACTGGGTGAAGTCATTGTATTTGTCTTGTGCCTCTTACTATATCACAAGGTCCCTGAGGTTGGGGACCTTCTGATTCTTAACAATTTTATTCTCTAGTGCCTGAGGTGAGCTTACAAATAATAGGTCTTACTAAGTGGTTGCTTGAAAAAACATGCCATTTCATGCTTGATTTCAATCTCAAAATTAATTCCACAACTTTAAAAAGGCTCTGAACTTGATTCCATATGCAAATTGGATTTTGATACTTGTCAAAATAAGTATTTTTTAACTCTGTGGGGAAAAAAACAAATTCTGGGTTAGAACACTAGAGTAAGTATGGTGATTTCATTTATGCTTTGGATGTAAACTTAATATGAAGAGATTTCAAAAAATGCCAGAAAGGTTCCTTGTATTATCAAATATGTCTCCTATGCTTGACATATAGTAAATGCTTAATAAGTATTTGTTGAATGAAGAAAAAAATGGATTCAGTAAACATTTACTAAGTGTGTGTCAAGTACTAGGATAGACTCGGGGGCTTCACTGATAAATAGGAGGTTTACCCCAGGAAACCCGTGATCTAATGGGTAAGAAAAGATGGAAGCCAAAGACTGACATGCAGTGTGTAAAAGCAATAGTGTGCAAGGAATATATTTTCTACTGTAAGTTGTGGTGAAACCAGGAATAGCAAAGAAGAATAATCTGCTTTTGTCACTTGCCCTATCCTTTGTCCTAAGTTGTCAAGTTCCCTGGGTGTTGGAGGCTCCTGGCAAACTCCCAAGACACAAGGTATGCCCAAGTTTGCTTAGGAAGAAAAGTACACATCAGACTTCCAAGTCACAGGCAGTTGCCTTGGAAGAACAGCCTTTGCTGGTTTGAAGTTGCCCCTTCCATCAGGTTCCTCTTCCTCTTTCTCTCCTCTAATGGGTGTCCTATAGCTGCCTGCAGAGTCTCAGCTTCACCGCCATGCTGAGGACCTGTGTCTTGCCTCCAGACTCGACTTCTCTCCAGGGTTCTGTTCCAAACTACCTGCTGGACACTCCTCAGGGGTGTCACCCTCAGCCTGTCCAGACTACAGCCTGTTGTTTTACCCTTCTCTTCCCCCAGTCAGTAATCATCCCTGTATGGCCACCCATCAGACAAACCTCAGAGTCCCCTAAACACACTCTGCACCCAGACAGCCCACTCTGAACCTCTGGATCCTCATCCCCTCTGCAGTCCACAGCCTTAGTCTCACCCCAGCTGACAGTCTTGTCTCCAACCCTTTTCTCCTCTCATTTCTTGTCCACAAAGAAGCTTCCAAGAGCTTTCTAAAACACAAATATGGGTGGATACACTCTGAACTCTTTAACAGGGCTTGTAAACCTCTCATAGCCCCCTCCGTGTCCAGTCCTGCGTATTTTTCTGGTTCCACCTCCTGACACACCATCTTTGTTTCTGTGATCCCAGGAGCTAGCACTGCCTGGGCTGTGTGTGTTCCCCAGTGAACTGATAAACCCAGGCTGGAGAGGAAGGAGGCCAAGTAGGAGTCAGTGGTTCAGAGCAGATTTGGGCTGGGGAGCAGGCGCTGTAGCAGACACATGCACACACACGCCCAGACCCTGCAGGGTGGCCACACCACTCTGTCTGAGGCTGCTCTCTCAGGTCCTTTCACAGCCTCATGCCTAGCTGCCCTCTCAGACCCTCTCCATCCCTCTGCCCCTCCTCCTGGCACTCCTGGCAAGCCACCTGCTCTGTGCAGGCACTTCTGACCTAGCCCCACACACTCCAAACAGTCTGTCAAGCCTGCAAACCCAGGGATTTAGCCACCAGTCTTATGCTGGGTTTGGTAAGTCCCCTCTTTCCTTACTAGAATATATAGCTCCTTTATTGCAGAGATACTTGTTATAATCTCTGATGTGTCCTCCATGTGTCACCACATGGCTTCCCCGCACACCCAGCCTGTTATCATGCTCTGCCAACCCTGGACAAGGGAGAAGAGAGTGTCTCACACTGTGTGTGCCCATCGTTTGAGACAGCAGCTTGCACAGCAAACCAATCTCAATAGAAGTTTGAGTGGACACAGGAGTCGGCCTCTCTGCACCATCCTGTTTCACAGTGAACTTCAGCTCCTCCTCCTGTCTCCCACCTGCCTGCTCACCAGCCGAGGTCCCCTCTTCTTCCACCTCTCTCACCACCCTTCCCAACCTTCCCCCGCCCTGGCTCTCTTTCCTGCGCTCCTTTGCTTTAGCCTCTCCTGCTTTCATACCACTCTGCATGCCACCTATGGTCTGATCTGTCATAAATGTTACTGTGAGCCTGTCATTTGCCCTCGGGGGGTTATACAGCAGCACCTGGTTACGGAGTGACACTTCACCCCAATTTGCAGGCCCCTCTACTGTCTGACCCTGACCTGCTTTCTAGTCCCACCTCACATTCCCCAGCTGCAAACCATGTCCCCCCACATTCACAGAGGGGTTCCACGCTCAGCCGCTTCCTTCCACAAACACTGTTTTCCTGCAGCAACCTTCGTTTTCCCCACTTGTCAAAAGCTTCCTCATTTGCTGCCACCTGACCAAATGCCATTCTTGCTCTGAAATCCGAAGTGACTGTCCCAGCCAGCAGTGATTTTCCTTCCTCTGCACTGTCACGGTGTGTGGGTTATGCCACTCATGTGCTCCCTGTGGCACATTGCTGGTGTCAAATTACAAATCACATGAGTCCTGCTCTGTCCAGGGCAGTGCCACTGCCAGTTGTGTCTGTGATCTGTCCAAGGTTATACAGCCAGTAGGGTGGAGCCAGCCTGCATGTCTGCGTCCTACCCCCTAGCAGCTGCCTTGTCGCAATTACTGGTGTCTTGTGCTTTCTTTTGGGCAGAGAGGAGCCCCAGATGTCTGGCTCCACCTGCAGCAGAGATCTGCTGAATGTCCTTGTGAGCTCTTAGTACGTGACCTAATGCCCCATGCAGTGAATTCAGTGTGGAAGAGTGCCAGAGATGTCCCCTTTTCTATAACTGTTCATGCTGAAGCATGTGCTCTGTTTTATGTTTCTCAGAGGTGACACCTTGCCCCTCTGTTCGTCTCCTGGACTAGTCTGTGCTCTCAATCCTATATTGCTGTGAATCTGCCTCTGCTACCAAGCCAGTCTTCACAGATACCAGCATGGTCTCTTGTAAAACTTAGTCTCAGCTCTCCAGAATGACCTAGAGTAGAGACAGGTGAACTGTGTAGCTCGCATGACCTTTGGGGGCCTTCATTTGGCTTCGGCACACAGCCCAGAATCACAGCCATAGCTCCCACTTGCCCCAGCACTGGCTCTTGTCTGAGCTCCTCATCTCCTGTCTTGAACCTACCACATAAATTCTTGTCCACTTCCCTTGTGTGGTCAGATGTGTTCTTTTCAAGTAAATGCCTTTTCTGCTCTGTGTTTGTCAGATCATTCAGTAAGCACACCTTCATCCTGGGAACATAGAAAACAGAAAATTAGACACATTTTGTCATCATGGGGCTCCCAGTCTGCTGGAGTACATAGACACAAAAGCAGACCATATAGAAACACAGGGAAAGAGAAACAGAATTGTCTGAAGGGAACTGTCACATTCTACCCATTCTTTATGATCTGCCTAAGTCCATTTTGTGTCCAAATTAATTTTTATCTTTTATAAGTTCTTACAATTCTAATTATCCTGCACTGTGCATTTTGACATTTGACCACATCCCTCCTTATGTTGTTTAAATGTTTCCTGCTTCCACAAGTGGATTGTAAGTGTCTGGAAACAAGGTCTGTGCCTTGTATATTTCATGCCAGCCTTATCAGTTAGCACTTACTGTGTAACAGTGCCCCCAAATTGAGTCACTAACTCTGTGTGTTGGCTGGGCACTTCTTCTGTTCGGACTGGCTTGACTGTGGCAGGATGACCCAGAGCAGAGATAGGCAGACCATAGCTTGCAGAATTGTGCCTAGTTTTGTAAATAAGGTTTTACTGAGCACTGTCACATTCATACTGTCTGTGGCTGCTCCTGCGCTACAACAGCAGAGTTAAATGGTCGCAATAGAGATGATCATCAGTGTCTGAGAGCTGTGCTCATGTCAACATGTGGGGGTGGTCTTACTGGAGCATTCATTGTTGTTGCATGTGTTTTGGTGAGAATGTCAGTGCTTAAATTAGAGCAACGAACAAATATTAAACTTCTTGCAAGAGTAGAAGTGAAATGAGGGACACGTTTTTCCAAGTTTATAGGGATAATTCCATGAAGAAAATGGCAGTATGCAAATGAATTAAACATTTATCTGAGGGGGGAGCAAGCATCATTGATGAAGAGTGGTCAGGGTGGTCAGTGAGAATTAGAACTGACAAAAACATTGCAAAAATTAATTGAATTCTGCTTCAGAATCATCCACTGACTGTGAGAAGCATAGCAGACAAAGTAAACATCAACAAATAGGAAAAATCTTGTTCTAAAATCTTGTTATGAGAAAGGTGTGTGTAAAAATGATCCCAAAGGAGCTCACGGATGAACAAAAACAACATAGAGTCGAAGTTTGCCAAGACGTTTTGGAGAGGCAAGACAATGTTTTGGTCCGTGATATCATTGGTGATGAAATATGACTGTGAAACAGTGCATCAAAGTGCACAATGGAAGTCAGCCAATTCCCCAAGACCAAAAATGTTCAGTCCAAATCAAGAGTCAAAATGGTGTCGCTAACCTTTTTTCATATCAGAGGGATTGGTCATTATGAATTTGTACCAACTGGATAAACAGTTAACCAACTTAACTAGTTAGAAGTGCTGAAAGGCTGGGTAAAAATGATACGGGAAAATGATCTGAACTTTTGACAACAACTCATGGCTCTTGTATCACAACAGTGTGCCAGCTAACACAGCACTGTCTGTGAGGGAGTTTTTAGCCAGTAAACAAATAACTGCATTGAAACACCCTCCCTACTCACCTGATCTTGCCCCCAGTGACTTTTTTGTTTCCCTGAAGATAAAGGGAATATTGAAAGCAAGATATTTTGATGACAGGACACAAAGGGGACTACAAAGACAGCTCTGATGGCCATTAAAGAAAGAGTTCCAAAGTTGTTTTGAAGGGTGGAATAGGGGCTGGCATCAGTGCATAGCTTCCCAAGGGAAATACTTTGAATGTGACTGTAGTGATAGTCAGCAATGAGGTATGTAGCACTTTTTCTAGGATGAGTTTGCCAACTTGATTTTCAGACCCTCATATAAATAAGAATGCCAAAGTTTCTGACTCAAATCTTATGGTTGAGACAGATGCCTTCCTAAAATCACCTGGACATCAAAACCCTCAAGTCAACTCTAGGTCTAATTATTAATATATACCTTTTTTTCTTTTTCATAGTGCTACCTATCCTAAATTATATGCACATCAGTTGGCTTTTCAGTTTGTTTTTCCCAGCAATATTGTTTGGTCATGTTATCCCCAAGAACATCCTGTTACTTGGCAAAACATAATAAGATGTGATGTGATATTTCATGCTGCCTTGTAAAATTTAGAATGAATGTTGAATGCTTAGATTTTTCTTGGGTAGTAATTAACAGGCAGAATCTCTCTCACCTCAAAACCCATAGAGTTTCTCAACCATCATTAACCTCAAAATAGTAGAAGTCTTTCCAAACCCAACACTTCATTTAATTAATTACTTCATCTGAATGCTTGTTTTTAGAATGTAAGAAACACTCTCCAAAATATACAGTTAAGAGATAAAGCTTTTTTAATTAAGATTACTATTATACTTTAGAAAAAACTGATTTGTGCACATTTTAACTTAACCTAAATATCAAGCTGATTTTCAAGAATGGGCATACTAAACACACTTTCCCAAATATGTCTGGTTGTATTTTCGTTTGATTCAAATTACTACATAAAAGAAGAAAAACACAAGTGGAAGAATCTTCCCAGTTCAGCAGGAACTGGCATGTGTTCAAACCTCGGCACAGTCAGCTCAGCTTTTCATCTAGGGGAGATGTGTTGAAATGTACCCGCTGCTCTCAGGATTACTCAGGCTTTATTCAAGTAGCTTATCGATTACTGGTCACTGTGCTTTAAAAAAAAAAAAAAAAAAAAAACAGTTGGAGAAATGGAAAAGGGTCATGAAGACTAGGCAAATGATACAAAATGAGATCTGTGAAGGAAAATCAAGAGAAAGAGGTTGTGTAGCTTGGAGGAGAAATAGTAAAGTTAATTCCTGATGTCAAATACATAAGGATTTTTAGGTGAAGAAAACAACAGTTCAGCCATACCCTATGACCACCAAGTCCAAAACAAGAGGAAATTAGCTGGTATATGTGCTAGATTTGTCAAATGAGTAGGATAGTGAGGTGTTCATTCTCAGACTTTTACAAGTCAATCTATCTCTACAGTGGATAGAAGACCAAACTAGAAAATCTTGTAAGGCCCTTTCAGCATGACATTGCATAAATCACCTACTTTTATAACTTCTGGATCTACAGTCTATACTTATTATCACTGGCTGCTGTGGCTTAGGCAAATTTGAAGCTAAGGTATAGTAGACTTCATGAGAATTTGCCTAATTAATATTATGCAGTCCCCAAGTTCTTATGTAACAAAACATACCTATATACTCGAGTATAAGCCGAGTTTTTTTCGGCACGAAAAACCCAAACTCGGCACAAATTTTGTGCCGAAAAATCTCTGCTTATATTCGAGTATATACGGTATGTCCTAGCCTTCCTGTCCTATAAGTCATAAGGATGGCTCTTGCCACACACATTCCATGTCACATTATAAAAACTTTCAGGTACCTCACCTTTGCAAGAACATTGCCCTTTAAAATATCCCCTTTCTCTCCTACATGATCAGTTTCTCCCTTTGTGTTGAATCTTTCCCATTGGCATATAAAATCCTTAATATTTCTCATATTTCTTATGCCATATCCTCTTCTACCTTTATCCCCACTTTATTCCTCCCTTCCACACAAAATATATTTAACTTGACTTTAGACATTGTCTGTACTCCCTCATCTCCTACTGTCCTCAACACACTCCATTATGTTTCCAACCCCAGTACTTCACCAAAACTGTTCTTATCAAAGCTAACAGTGACACCACCTGTTGCCTTATCTTCATTGGCCCAACAGCATCCAACATAGTCCTGTCTTTCTTCCTAAAACTTCCCTGGGTCTCCGTGACAGCATCTTTCCTGGGCTTTTTTTTGCTTCCAAGTCTCCACTGCTATCTTCTCCCCTGCTCGGTTTCTGAACCAAGGCTCAATCCTCACTTTATGTTTTCTCTCTGCATCTTCATTTCTTATCTTGTCTATGGATAAGCTTACTTGTAATGGGTGAATTTGAAAATAAAACTAAAGTAGTTTCATACAATGGAGTACAGACAACGAGATGGAATTATAAAGAGGTTGATAGGTATAGAAGGAAGAATAAGAAAGCCTAACATAAGGCTCAAAGGCAACAAAATATGCATAATAGAGTTGAGATGATGATATTTAAAGAGATTATATCTGTGAATTTCCCAAATAAAGTGAGAAATATTGATCCACAGATATAGGAAACAGTGTATACTAAGCAGACCAGGAAAAAAAAGGGCATTCACAATTTTTTTTTTTTTTTTTTAATCTTTTTGAGATGGAGTCTCACTATGCCACCCATGGTAGAGTGCCATGGAATTACAGCTCCCAGAAACCTCAAACTCTTGGGCTTAAGTGACTCTCTTGCCTCAGCCTCCCAAGTGGCTTGGACTATAGGTGCCCACCAGCTAACATTCACAACCTTTTAAACTCTAGTAAGAGCAAAGATCACTGAAGCCAGTGTTCTCTTAAAAAGAGCTATGAGGAAAACACAGATCCTATCTACAAAGGAACAGTAATTAGACTGACAGCACACTTCTCCATAGCACCAACTGAAGTTGGGAGATAGGGAAATACTTTCAAAGTTCTGAGAGAAAATAATTTTTTGCCAAAAATTACATCCTCAGCAAAAATAACCTTCAAAACTGATAGCAAAATATTCTTTCACAAAAACAAGACGTAAGAGAGTTTACTACTGGCAGACTTACACTGAAGGAACCACAAAGAGTATACTTCAGAAAGCAGGAAAGGGATATAGCAAAAGAAAGGTCTGAAAAACAAGACGTGGTAAGCAAAGAAGTTAGTAAACATGTAGGTAAATCTAAAAAAAAAAAAAAAAAAAAAAAAAAAATCACTGGAAATGGAGGGGAAAGCATAAAAAGGCAGGACAAATAGAAAGCAAAAGCAAACTTACAGAAACAGATATAGGCCAAGCACAGTGGCTCACACCTATAATCCTACCACTATGGGAGGCCAAGACAAGAGGATTGCGTGAGTTCAGGAGTTCAAAACCAGCCTGAGCAAGGCGAGACCTTGTGTCTACTAAAAATAGAAAAATTAGCCAAGGGTGATGGCACATGCCTATAGTCCCAGCTACTTGAGAGGCTAAAGCAGGAGAATCACTTGATCTCAGGAGTTTAAGATTTCTGTGAGCTAGACTAAGACCTTGGCAGGCTAAAACCTCAGCACTCTAGCCTGGACAACAGAGCGAAACTTTGTCTCAAACCAAAAAGAAACAAAGCAACAAACAAAACAAATATATTAGTGACCATAATGCATGTAAATGACCTAAATTTTCTAGCTAAAAGATATAGTGAAATTAAGATTTTTTTTTAAATAATAATACAAATTTAGCTATACAATACGTAGAGAAATGACTCCTGTAACACAGGAAGACAAAGAAAGGTCCAAAGAAAATGAAAATATATATTTCAGCAAATACTAATCAAAAGGAAGCCAAGATAGCTTTGTTGATATCAGTCAAAATAAACTTTAAGGGAAAAAAAAGCATTAATCAAAATATAGAGAATAAAATTAAAACATGTTAAACAAAGTTGATGAAATTGGCATGTTTCCTCAAGGTATTGCTTGGTCAAGCAGACAACAAATAATTAGTAAAAGTATGTAAAATTTAAGTAGCACAACTAAATAGCTTGACTCATGGACATAAGGAATCTCACAACAAACTATAATATATCTATTTTTTACATGGAAGATCTATAAAGATTGCCCTCATACTAATGCACAAAACAAGTCTCAATAGATTTCCAACTATCACTTTAGTATTGACCATATTCTCTGATCATAATAAAATTAAATTAAAATTCACTAAAATATAAACCCCTTAAAATTCCCCTTGTATGTGGAAATTTTTTAAGATTTCTAAATAACTCATTGATCAAAGATACCATAATGGAAATTTTTAAATACTTAGAATTGAATGATAATACAAATATTATGTTACATATCAAAACTTGTGGGATGCAGTGAAAGTTGTACTTAGAGGAAAATTTATAGTCTCAAGAGTTTTACTGAAAAATAAAAAAATGAAAATTAATAAGCTAACTTTGAGAGAGTTAAAAACAAAGACTGAAGAAAGAAAGAATTAAATAAAGATGAGAACAGAAATTAATTAAATTGAAAATAAAAATGTTATGTACGTATAAATAAGGCCAAAAGATAGTTATGTGAATAGGATCCATAATACAGGGTTTGGCAAACTTTTTTATAAAAAAGTAGATAATATATTTGGCTTTTCGGCTATATAGTCTGTGTTCCTGCTATTCAATTCTGCCACTGTAGTTCAAATCACTATAGTAATATATGGATGAGTGGATGTGATTGTGTTCCAGGACAATGTTATTTTTTTTTTATTATTATTTATTTATTTTTGCTTTCACACTTTATTTATTTTTTTTTATTAAATCATAGCTGTGTACATTGATATGATCATGGGGCATCATACACTAGTCATAGACTGGTTGACACTTTTACATCACACTGGTTAACATGGCCTTCCTGGCAATTTCTTAGTCATTGTGTTAAGACGACAATGTTATTTTAAAAACTGGTGGTGGGCTGTATTTGGTCTGCAGATCATAAAAAATTTTCCCACTGCCGGACTAATGGTAAGACTGATGTAAAAGAATAAATATAATGAAAAAGCTTAGCAAAGTTGCTAGATATAAGATTAATATACCTATCAATAAAAATAATTGCCTTTTTATATCTCAGTGACACAGAAAAGTAACTTTAGTTATTAATAATAACAACAAAAAACCATAAGAATTTACCTAAGCATAAATCTAACAAACTTTATTAAAAACCTAAAGAAACTAAAACCATTGTTTAATTTGCCTCAGACCAATAGTTCTCAAAATTTTGGTCCCAGGACCCCTTTATACTTTTAAAAATTATTGACAACTCCAAAGAGCTTTTATTTATTTGGGATTTTATATATTTAAAATTATATATATTATATATATATAATTTTTATATATAATATATAATTATATATATAAATTATATATAATTTTAATATAATATATATTTAAAATATTATATATTAAAATATATATTTAAAATATTATATATTAAAATATATATTTAAAATTAAAAATGAATATTTAAAGTATTTATTACTTAATTTTAAAATAACAATAATAAACCTATTGCATATTAACATGAATAACATCTTTATGAAAAAAACTGTTTTTAAAACAAAAATAAGTTCTTTTTTTTCACATATATTGTGTATGATGCCCCATGATCATATCAATGTACACAGCTATGATTTAATTTAAAAAAATAGTGAAAAGAATGGCATTATTTTATATTTTTCTAAATCTCTTTAATGCACAGCACACTTGAACCTATAATTTAAACTTATGTGGCACACTTAAATTATGTTAAAAAAAAAAAAAAGAATTAAAAAAAAGAATATACTTACTGTACTTTGAACTTCTTTTGAAAATAATCTTTAAAAATTTTCGAAGCACACCTAAGATCCTCTCACAGCACACCAGTATGCCACAGCACAGTGGTTGAAATGTTTGGCATAGGGCAGTGCCTGTGGCTCAAAGGGGTAGGGTGCTGGCCCCATATACTGGAGATGGTGGGTTCAAACCTGGCCCCGGCCAAAAACTGTAAAAAAAATAAAGTTTGGCATAATAGAAGACATTTAGATTCTAATGTTTGTTTTAGTATTTAATCAGTTTTGGTTTCATTATATGAAAAAAATTCAACCTCACACAGATATGTAGTTGAAGAAGGATAGAGTATTTCGATAGCTTTTTTAAATAATTGTGGATATTCTTCTTTGATATTTCATCAAAATTTGGTAAGTTATAACTTCTTAAAGGTTAATTCCAATATGGAATCTAAAACCCTATCAATGAACTTTTTATACTCTGTTACATTAAAATTCACTGGTCTTTCTTACACATTGAATAGATCTTTTGTCAAAGCATGATTTTGTAAGACCACAGTTTGTTATTTTAAAAATTTTAATTTTTCAGGTTATGTAGATCTTCAAAATGGTGACACTGTTTTACAATGTCCAAAAATATTGCATGTAATATTACTGCCAGTCTCATTAGAAAAGTCTTTCAAATTTTGGGAAGCTGTTAAGCTCACAGCAGGAAATACACATCTTCCAAAAATCTGATTTTTATTTGAAAGCTTGAATTGTATCATTGGCAACAAATATTGTCGGTTGTTTTCCCTAAAATGACAGCTCACTTACCTTATTCAGTTTCAAGAAAATACCTGCCAAATACCCAAGTCTGAAGCACCATAGTTTGTCAGTCATTCTTTCCAGGAAAAAAACTGGTATTCTATGAAAAAAGTAGCTTGTTCAACTTGCAACTCAAACAATCCCACAACTCCTTTTCCGGAGACAATAATCATACTTTAGTACCCAACAGAAGTACTTTTTGAGTATGTCTTATTTTGTCAAAATGTTAAATGTTCTATACTCAAGTGTTGCAATTTAATGCAAATAATTTTTACTACTTGATTAACTTTTTAAGTGATCATGGCATTTTGTTCTACTGTGAGTGTGTGGTGGTGAAGAACTTGCACAGTTTGGTGGCTTATTTTATGCAAAGTGGGTTTTACCCACCAATACATTTGCACCACCAGCACACTTCCCAACGCCATGAAAAAGACCCAGCATCTTAATACTGTTATAAAAACAGTATGGGCATAATTGACATTCTGCAAGGGTCTCCGGATCCCCAGGGATTCCCCAGACCACACTGAGAGCCACGGCCAAAGACGTCCTATGGCTCTCTACTTCATGTCATTCAGATCTTGGTTTAATGTCGTGACCTCAAAGAGGTCTATTGTCCAGAGCCCCTTGGTGACTCCTGTATCACCCTATTTTGTTTTCATGGTAGTGCTTTTCACTACTTAATATAATAGTTTATTGTTTATTTATGCATTTACTGTCTGTTTCCCGCAAGTAGAAAACAAGACCCAAGAATGTAGGGAGCTTGTCTGTCCTTTCAATGCCATTTGGGCCTCCAAATCCTAAAATGACTTGGCTAGGCATTCAATAAATGTTTATGGAATAATTGGATCAGGATAAGAAGTTGTATCTCTCACCATTTCTCATTCAGATGGCCTCATACCTAAAACTAAGCTATTTTTTGCTCACCCCAGATTCTTTGAATAACAACAAAAGGAACTTTTGAGTTCCACATTTTACATGTATTTACTTAGTCCTCACTAGAACGCTAAAAATTGAGTGTTATTTACCCCCCTTTTACAGAAAAGCATCTGAAGGTCAGTAAGAACTATTGCAAATATAAAGATCTAGTGAGCATCAGAGCCAAAAACTGCACTCACATCCTTCAGCTTTCTCGCAGGCGAAACAGTAACTCTGTGGATGCACATTAAGACATATCATAATTATTTCTCAGAGTGCCAAAGTTTCAAGAGTTGGCTGCCAAATGATTAGGCAATAGTCATTCAGAAAGTGTTCTTGTTAGAGGGAATTTTTAAAATAATTAAAATTGAAACTCTGAAGTTACAACAAATGAGCAGCATATTTTCAAAATTAACTTTTTTGTACATTTTAAAAATGTTTACCTCAACCCTCAGTTCCTAAGAAGCCATTATATTTCTTTAGTCTTTAGCCCAGGCATTCTTCAGCTCTTTCCCAGGAACTGAGGCAATGGCAAAGAGCATGAAGTTTTCGTGTTACGTTCACACCAAAAGCCTCTCCTTGCCCTGGTTCCTGGCTGGAACAAGCCTACAATAACACATGATGACATCCCATGTCAGCGTGAAGACTAGGCCTGGGCCTGATCTCACCTATTATATCCTCACTTTGTAGATTAATCCACAGAGAGGCTGCAGCAGAATTTCTAGGGGTCACACAGAAGTCAGCAGTAGGACATGAAATACAAGCCAGCCACTTATCATGGAGACAGGTGCTCTTATTGCTTTAGGTTTTATTTGAAATCTTTAATAGTAGGGAAAGATTTACTGAAAGACTTCCAGGGGAACTTCTAGACTACCCATTAAATACCAAGTGATACTGGACCTTTGAGAATCACTTCTCTAGGATTGTGTTTGCTAGCCCTGAAGTTTATAACTTTAGAAAATGAAGTGGAGTGCCAGCACAAGTCCTGCTTTTCAGGTGTGGTAGAGAGAACTCAGTTCCAGCTTACCTGCAGGAGTGAGTCTAATGACCAACAAGGCCTTTATTTCCCACAATTATCTATTAACTTAACTCACCCCCAGTTGAATATAAATACTCCTAGGAACATCAGGAGAAGTTATTATATATAAGTCAGCTACAACTTTCTGGAAACTAAACTCTGAACACCCAAAGGTGCTCTGCTTCACCAAGGAAATTGTATGTGTAGAGGAGAGGAAGGAAGTGATTTTGGAAAATGGGATGCAAAGTATGGGGTTCTGTCAGCAGAAAAGTCATGACTTCAGGAGACAGAACTCCTTCAGGAAGGGGGTGCCTCTGGAAAAGCGTGTGCCTGCTGGACCATGAATGTGCTGGTGTAGCTCCAGCTGATGGGGGATTCTCACCAGCAAAGGAAGAGGAACATGCCGGTGTAGCGTGGAACGAGCTAGCTCCCCTGAAGGCCGCCACGATCAACTGTCCCAGGAACTTCCTCAAATTACCCCCAGGACAATGGTTTGTGGAAACAATGTGGCCAGTTGGTCAAGGCCAGACTTGTCTTCTGCTAATGACTTGCTGGAGCTTGAGAATATAGTCTAGCTTTACCCTTCACTTTATTCTTGAATTATAACGTTAAAAACAGCCTCATAATTCCCCCTGAAGGTGAAATATTTGCAATGTGCAAAGGCATCTTCCACTATGTTGACTTCCTGACCTTCTTTTAACCCACATTGCCTAGATGGCCTTTTCTCACTCTTCTTGTGCTCATACCACCAGCAAGATGATCTCTGGAGGTTATGGTATAGATTTAACAGATATGTTGGGAGACCTTTTCAAGCTACCTGTGTCCCCCTCTCTCTCCACTCCCAGAGTCCCCACCAAGAAGAATCACTTCTTAGTATCTAGTAAGTTTCTTTTCTCCACAGTATCTACTTCTCTTAGGACTTTGTTTGATCCATTGTAAATTATTATTAATGTGTTTTTTTGTCTTTAATATCTATTGAGATCCTTGCCAAGGTTTAAGGAGGCTTTAGCTTCTGAAAGGGAAACACCAAGCCATAAATATGTGAAGGCTGCCCTGGAGTTAACTGTTGATGATAATGGTCAGGATAATAATAATAAAAGGCTTTTAGTAATAAAAGTCTCAGTTAACTAATACCCAGTTCTCTTGGCTTCCATTAATACTCATGCCTGCACTGACTTGTAGGCCCAACTGGAAGGATTCTAATACTTCTGGTTAGTCCATTTGTGAATGTTTGTAAAGCTGAACGTTTTTACAAAAGCATCTCTGTAGGTCAGTGAAAAAGACTTCTGAAGGAGCCTCCTGAGCCCCTTCTCCATAGCTTCTTGGAATATTGCCTTCTCTGATGATCAGGGCCACCTGGGAAAGTCTAATGCTCCTTCTAACTAGCTCCTAGAAATTTGAAAATAGCTACTGTGGTTTGGAGAACTCTTAGAGATCTAAAAATAATTTGCAGGATTTTTAAAATCTGTATAATCATATAGTTCTTTTATAAGAAAAAATTTATTTAAGTATTAAATAAATGATGTGATGATGAATAATTTGAATAATCAAAGAATCCAACCACTTCTTTCAGGGGAGTACTGAATTTAATCAAATCTTACTTATTGTCAAGCCACTTAAGCTATTTGTTATATTGAGGACATATGGAAAATAAAACAATATAAATCTTGACATTTATCTTTTAAAATGGTGAAAAATATGACTGTGGATATTAAAACTGAAAAATTATTTGTTACAGATCTTTTGGAAGCTAAGTGTACCTTTGGGTTGGAACCTGAACTTAAGTCCAGTAGTAAATTATAGAGTTGGTTTTTAATGGAATATACTATTTAAGCTGCCAAATCTATTATCCTTTAGCACATAATACACAAGAGATTAAGATCTCATATATTTAGCAAAAGATTTACTGTGAAGCATTAAAAAATAGATTTAGTCATAATTTATACAGATGCATATTTATGGGTAGAATATGTTTATAAAAGTGGCAATGAGAGAAAGGGAAAAACCAATATTATCTCAGAATATTTTTTTTATTTTCTTTTTTAAACCCATATTTTGCATTTATTAGGAGTTAAAATGAAACACTTCTGTAAAATTTATTAGACAATTAAGAGTTTCCCCAATTGCATTTGACAAGAGTTTAATCAGTTACATATAGTTATTTTATTGGAAAGGAGATTAGATATTTTTCTCTCATTATGAGTTTATGTTTGTGAGAAAAGTTATTTTAAGTTCTTAGAGGTTCTTGCATCTTATCAATTATCATAAACCAAAAATATGATTCACAAACTTTTTTTTTTTTAAGAGACGAAGTCATGTTCTGTTGCCCAAGCTAGAGTGCAGTGGTGTGACAGTAGCTCACTGCAGCCTCTGGCTCCCGGGCTCAAGCCTTAGTCTCCCAAGTAGCTAGGACTACTAACATATGCCACAACCCCTGGTTAATTTTTTAATTTTTTGTAGAGACAGTCTTGTTATTTTTCCCAGGCTGGTTTTGAGCTCCTGGACTCAAGCGATCCTCTCTCCTTGACTTCCTAAAGTGCAGGAATTACAGGCACAATCCACTATATCAGGCTATAATTTACAAACTTGATGATCAACAAATTTTTATGTATATTTAAATGTCAGAGTAGATACTTCGAGTGGTAACTTGAATTGTTCAATCCGAGGCCTACAGATTAAATCCTCAAAGCGATATGAATGTGGGGACTCACAGAGGCCCAATAATGCTTACCTGCAATATGAAAATATATGTATTGAGCACTTTTTCGTGTGTAAGATAATAATAGCAATTGCCTAGTATTTATTAGTCCACATAAGTTCTTACCACAAACCTATGAAGTCAGTCCTGTGGTGAGGCTAATCAGCAACCTGAAATTTCAATTGCTTTGAACTCACCATGTTTGTTTGTTTGTTTATTTCTTTATTTATTTTCTTGAGACATAGCCTTGCTCTATCACTCTCTGTAGAGTGCTATGGCATCAGAGCTCACAGCAAACTCTTGGGCTCAAGTGATCCTCTTGCCTTAGCCTCTGAAGAAGCTGAGACTACAGGCACTCACCTCAATGCCCAGCTTTTTTTTTTTTTTTTTTTGAGAGGGGGTTTTGCTCTTGCTCAGGCTGGTCTTGAACTCCTGAGCTCAAGCAATCCACCTGCCTCGGCCTCCCAAAGCGCTATATGACTACAGGCATGAGCCACTGCACCCGAAGGTGGAGCATCTGACTCCAGATCAGAAGGTTGCGTGTTCACCATGTTTATTGATGGGCAGCTCTAGACCCTACTCCATGTCTCCTAGACTGACACAGTAGCCAGCATCAGAGGGCAGGAGAACTCAGGGAGCCTCATGCCTACAACCAAAAGCTCCAGTCTGGAAAGGGCAAACATCACTTCTCATACCTCACTAGTCAGAACTAGTCACTTGACATCGTCCAATATAAGGAGGTGAGGCAGGAAGTACAATCCTACAGTGTATCCAGGAATTGAGGACCAGGAAATAGTTGGTGAAAGGTACTAATCACTATTATAGCATGTCCCTAGTTTATGCATGAGGAAACAGAAACTGAAAGATATCAGCTTGCCAAGTCACATAGTAAGGGAAACAGCTAAAATGAACATTAGAGACCCAAGCATGAAGTTAGAAGTATTTTTATAGCAAATCCAATGCCTATCAATTCTACGTCACCTAGAAAATACACAGGAAAATTAGAGATTGAACAGAGATCTGCAAGTGTCACTTGGTCTCACTTTTGCAAACTCTGAAATCTTATGCCTACACTTCCAGCTGCTTACCTCAAAAGCTAGACACTAAAGATATTGACTTTCCATTACCAGAGCTCAGTCCCTTTCAATTGTCATGGCCCTAGGAGTTCTTCCACATAATTTACTGAAGCAATGAGACTTGCAATCACTTGGGAGATGTTGTTAGCAATGTGAAGTCCAGGATCCCTCAGCAGGAGCAGTATCCTGTGTCCACCCTGCCTCTAAGGTGTGCATTTTTCATTAGGGTACAGTGTAGGAAGGGCTGTTGCACCTCACAGTTCCAGGAGTCACTGTTCATATAGTATTCTATGTTCACAGGGGCCTCCTGCACAATGTACCAGTCAAACCAACCCGTTCTCTTGGGGGCAAATGTCATTTATACTCCCAAGTTCCACTCTTCTTCCCAGTAGTATTTTACTTCTTAAAAATAAACACTGGAAGTGAATTATTGTCAGTAAAGTCTTGATGAGTCTCCAACATGCAACTTAAATTCTTTTATGCCTTCATGTTGAACTAAGAAACTCATACGCATTACTCTTCCCTGTAAGGTCTTCAATATGCAAAAGGAAACCTTTTGTTGAGAGGTGTGGCCTTTAACAGGTAATTGGGTTGCGAGGGCTATGTCCTCACGAATGAACTCATATGGCGCTATTGGGTCTCACAAGGAAGAGACCAATATTATCTTAGAATATTTAATAACCAACCCACTTCTTTTTCCTCCTTCTCTTGTGTTCCTTTTGCCCATTTGTGATAGTATGACACAGCAAGAAGGCCTACATGAGACATAGCCTCTTGATCTTGGACTTCTCAGCCTCCAAACCCATAAGTTAAATAAACTTCTATTGTTTTTAAATTACCCAGTCTGTGGTATTCTGTTATAGCAGCAGAAAATGAACGAAGACACCCTCTCTCCCCTTAATCTGGCAACTTCTACTCATTCCTTAGGGTTTAGATTAAGCATTTCTTCAGAGAGGCCCTTCCCCACTGTCTACCTAAAACTTTACCCAGTACTTTTCCATTACAATATTCATTCCGGTTTATTATGATGTCTCTGTGTTTATTTAATTACTTCCTCCCCATTATGGTGGCAGGAGCCAAGGCAACAGTGACTCTGCTTTGTCTAGCCCTCTATACTTCGTGCCCAGGATGCTGACTGCAAGTAGATCCTGAGGGTAGATCCTTAATATTAATTGAATGAAATGAGTGATTAAAGTTTAGTCTTTAAGTGAGGATTTCAGGTAAATGCCCAAAATTTCAATTTATGATTTTCTTCTTTTAAGCTTCACCAACAATCCCAATGCCAGAGGTAATAATGTTGAGATGGAAAAATTGGAAACAACCAGAAAAATTATTTTTAAAAATAAAAACATTTCTGGGAGGCACCTGTGGCTCAAAGGAGTAGGATGCTGGCCCCATATGCTGGAGGTGGCAGGTTCAAACTCAGCCCCAGCCAAAAAAACTGTAAAATAATAATAACAATAAAAACATTTCTCCTGTATATTCTGGTTATTTATTTACTTTTGACAAAAACCTGGAAAAAATAACCATTTTGGACCATAATTAACCATTTTGGACTATTGATTTTTTAGAATAAGATATAAAAGATTTAAGAACATTTTGCTCCATTCAAGATGATTTTTATAAGTTGAGAGGATGATATAGAAAACCACCAAGCCAATTACTGCATTTGAATCAATATATATAGTTTTGTATTTTTTTTTTCTTTTTGGTCAGATATTTTTTGCAAAAGCTTAAATAATATCATTTGTATTCGATTTTTGTGCATTCCACATATGAAGAGAATGGAAGGTACACGAAGCACTGGAAAGAATTTGTTTTCAACCAGTGCACACTATTGTAATTCTGTGGTCCCAATGACACAGAGCAGCATGGAAAGCAAGAAACTCATTTGCATCATAAAACAGTGAGGTGTTTAAGCCAAGGAATGCAAAGGTAATTTAATACTGCGGAATATATTTATCTGCTGATATATGGTCTAGAGGTACAGTTTTATTATTCTGCCAGCTGCATCCCCCACTTCATGCTACTAAAAAGAAAATCTCTTGCAAGGTCATTTGAGAAGTGGGTTTACAGGAACTCTCTCCTTCCTTATTTGCAATCCCTTTACTTCTTCAGAATGATTTGATGATTTTTATGTATACTGAGGCTGGGGTGGAGTTGAGACCAAATAGGAGACTAATGGAATAAGGGAGCTCTTCTCCCAGTGACTGTGATTGAAGGCAGCCTTTCAGAAAGAGGCTTGGTTAGCTACAAATAGCTGTGTTACTAGTGGTGAAAGGGAAAGCTGAGAGTCCAGCAGAGAAAAACAAACAAACACAACAACAACAACAACAATGACAAAAAGGAACAATTCTAAAGAATAGATGTGGGAACTCAGGAGTCTAAGAGTCAGGGACAAATTAGTTTAAGAGCAAACTAATCTGTACATATGATAAACCACTGAGAAGGTAGATATGTGATTTTTATTATTATTATTATTTATTATTATTATTTTTTTTTTTTGCAGTTTTTGGCTGGGGCTGGGTTTGAACCCGCCACCTCCGGCATATGGGGCCAGCGCCCTACTCCTTTGAGCCACAGGTGCCATTTGCCTTTTTCTTTGGTATAAATTTGTTGCTGAACAAGTGGGGTTCTGTTACAGGCATAGATTGTGTAATGGTGAAGTCAGAGCTTTTAGGAAACCTGAGTAATGTACATCGTATCCATTATGGAATCTCTCATCACCTGCCTCCCACTTGCCCTGCTGAGTCTCCATTGTCTATCATTTTTAGTTGTATAAAAAGATTCATTTGAAAATAATTCAAGTTTAAATTATATGACAATCTTTTTGACATAGCAGGAAAATATATGCTATATTTTGGAATGCTCAGCCACATAGTTATTGTGTCAAATAATTGAATCATACAGGTAAAGATAATGTTATAACTATGCTAAGTGTTGCACAGGGTACGTTGTGATCTATGAATATATTATATATGTAAAAGGGATTTAACCTCATGAGGAAGGTGAGGAAGGCTTCCTAGCAAAGAAATGATTTCTTTGAGATATAAACGAGAAGGGAATTGAGTAGGAAAGGGTGAGGGGAGGAGAAGAGGAAGAATGGATTCCAGGTCAAAGGCACAGTTTATGCAAAAACCCAATGGAAGATGGGAATCTGGTATATAAAATAACAGACTGTTTGTAGCAGAGTGTTTAAGAGCCTGATGTGGTGAGGGGTAAGTGGTGTCCAGACCACTCAGGGCATCATGGGCCCTATTCACCTGTACTGTCTTATATTAAGAACAATGAGCACCGGGTGGTGCCTGTGGCTCAGAGATTAGGGTGCTGGCCCAAAATACCAAGGGTGGGGAGTTCAAACCTGATCCTGGCCAAACTGCAACAATAAAAATATAAAAAAATAAATAAACTTAATTTTTAAAAAACCTAAAAAAAAAAAAAAAAAAAAAAAGAACAATGACCTTTTTGAAAGTATTTTAATTAGGTGATAGGGAGAATATTGAAATAGTCACTTTTTTCTTTTTTAAGAATAGAATGGGTGGAGAATGTGACAAGCACATTCACAAGAATTAAAGAGTTGAATTGGGGTGGGTGGATGCTGAGAGAAAAGAGATAGACATTTCTTTTGGTTTTATTATGAGAATACGAAAGTAAATCAAGAATTGGTTTTCATATGAGAATAGTTGGTGGTTCTAGAAAATACTTGAAAAAAGCTGAACTGAAGGGCGGGCAGAGGAGGTCAGTAGTTTGATTTGGGGATTGTTGAGTTTGAGGTGCCTTTGTAAATTTAAGAACTGATGTCAAGTGCAATCAGATATGCTTCTGGGGCTTAGGTGAAATGCTGAACTCAGGACTTAAACGTGGGAGTCAGTCCAAGTAGAGGGTGCCAATGACCTTACTTAGGGATAGTGAGGTAAAGGCTTAGAATGCAGGCTTGAGAAATTCTGACATTTAATGGTCAGGGGAAAGCTGTAGGGGACGTATCGGTGTTTTTGTTTTGTTTTGCCTTTACATCATCCCTAGTTCTTTTAGGGAAAAAAATTCCTATTTTTCCTTGGGAGCCCACACCTGGATAAGTGGTTGTTTGAGTGGTTTGTGTAGGACTGACTCATCCCTCCCCCAGATCTTAGGCTGAGTAAGTGATCACACCAATGACAACATGATGTCCTCTTCCATAATAACTGGTGTGGAGAATGACCTTGTCCCAAGCTTGACCTTGTCTAATCCTTGTCTAACCAGGATTTTCACAGGACCAGCTGAGGAAAAGTAAATAATTTCCCTTGGGATTCTAGTGGGATGTGACCCTGAAACTGCTGGTGGACGTCATTGCTCCATTCTGGCGGAGCCTGGAGCTCACAAAGATGAAAGCAGAGCAGTGGGCACGGGAGCTGGGGAGCACGCTGTGGACAAGCACAGGCGAGGAATGTAGGAAGACACTGAGCAACCAGGCTTGCGCAATCCACACCGGTGCAATTCTAGTTTAGGGAGTTCTCTTTTTCTTTTTTCCTTTTCTTTTCTTAAGAGAAAATATTCATTTGCCATGCACATGGGGAGTCACAGAGTGATTAACCCCATTTTCCAATGGAGTTCAGACATTTTTGTATATGATTTTTCCAGGGAGTGGGGAGGATTCTTTTTTCCTAAGAATTCTCTTGTTACCCCATTCATTGATGTTGAGAATCCTAATACAAAAAGGGTGGGCTACAAAATCTCCTGAGCAGCAGCTGTGCTGATACTGATGCCAAGGACATTTCTAGGTGGAGGGAAGAGCCGGTAGAATGCAGTGGAAATCCTCCACTTCCGCTAATGCACACTCTGCCTTGCAGGCAGCCAGGGTCTGACTTTGGCTTCTTCCCTGACCAATTTTTATTTATGTTCCTGCCATGATGTCTTTATTTCACTTCAAGGAATTGTTCTTCCTTGCAAAATGCTATTCTTTCCATCTGATTCTTCCCTTCCATGAGGGCCAACTTAATTCTTCACACATCCTTCAGATCTCAGTGAAAATGCCGTTCATTCATGGAAATCTTCCTGTTTTTGTAACATATATTGTAAGTTTATATCTTGCATAAGGTAGGGGGTTACCTTGAAGCTGCACCAGGGTAACACTCTTTGTTTCCTGGGATGTCTTCAGGCCAGTTAAGAATGAAATGTACTTTATAATGTACTGTTTAAAGCTCAGAATTCCCCTGGAGGCCATGTGTATTAGCTTGTCTTCATTGCTTAGGGATGTATAGATTGATAATTTTCACAAGGTTTAACAGGTTAAACAGCCTGGGTTTAGGTGCATGGCTGGTGAGTATACAAGACCCCTCAATGAATATGTACCTAGGCTCTTTCTTTTTGAGACAGAGTCTTACTCTGTTGCCCAGGCTAGAGTGCCATGGCTTCGGCTTAGCTTGGAGCAACTTCAGACTCCTGAGTTGAAGCAGTCCTCCTGCATCAACCTTCCAAACAGCTGGGACTACAGGTGCCCACCATGACACTCGCCTAATTTTTCTATTTTTAACAGAGATGAGGGCTCACTCTTGCTCAGGCTGGTCTTGAACTCCTGAGCTCAAGAGATCCTCCCATCTCGGGCTCTCAGAGTGCTAGGATTACAAGCATGAGCCACCGCACCTTGCCAGTGCACAGTTATCCCAATAGTGTATAATCTGAAGATGAAGTATGTGCTGTCCCAAGCGACTAAGAATGGACCTTGGGGGCTGTGCCTGACTGCTTTGGACCCCTCTGTGATTGTCTGTGCTCTGTTCCCTGCTGTATCTTATTCTTCACTGTATTGAAACCTTTCTCAAGTATACATTGTGAAATCTTGCAAATCTTCTGATAATCATGATTTACTTTAATTTACTCAAGCCTGTATGGTGGTCACACAGGTATTTTAGGATTATTCTATCAAAATATGTCTTTTCTACCAAACTATAAGCTCCATGAGGGCAGGGTCCGTGCCTAATTTTGCATTTCATTTTCTCCTGACATAATAATAGTGCTTGATACATTTTTAATCAGGATTCAACGAGGGAAACAAAAACCACCCGAATTCTTACAAAAGGGAAGAAGATTTGGTTGCACAGATGATAGATGAGACTGACAAGGTGACCACAGCACAGTGAGGCAGCACAATCACTAACAACAAAGGAAGCTGGTACCATCCCTCAGATGGAGGGACAGAGGGAGTGAGTGGTGCCACCAGAGCCCAGGGTCCAAGGTCAAAGGCAGCTGGAACCATGGCAGGATTATCATGTGGGAGCTGAGCCGTAGGAGAGACATGTGGGAGAGTTATCACCTGGAGTCGTGCCGAACAGGAGGGAAGGGGAGAATCAGCTTCTCCTCTCATCCTTCTCCTGTCTCTTACAGTGTCTGGATCCAACTGGAAGCCAGATGATGTGGAAACCTGGGAAATACAATCTGGATGAAATACTGTATTGCAATACACCACAGAAAAGAGCAAGGAACAGACACCTACGATTCTCATTATCAGAATGAATGGATAAAACCCACTGTGTGCAAAAAAAGGATTGCTGATGGATCTGACATAATAATGGTACCAGCCCTATACAGCAGAGAAGGACTAGAAGACTTTAATGTCATATAGACCGTGGGTCCCTACCTGGGGAGGAGGCTGAAGACACAGGGTCTGCCGTAGCTGACCAATCATCCTGGCTGACTCTCTCTTTAGCTATGTGAAGTGTCGCTTTAACTTGGGATCCATTCAGACTCATCAATAATACTTTGTCTACTGCTCATTTCATTATTTATGTGTTGATTTTATTATTTAATTTTTTTGAGGGAGTATTTATTTCTCTCATTTCTGCTTTCCTTAGGGAACATCACATTGATCTCCACGACAAAGAATGTAATCATCTCCCAAGTTTAGAGAACTCTGTTTATTTCAAATCAGCTTATAAGCATGTCACCAAATCTATGAAAAACAAACCATCTTTTGTATGCGAGTTCCTCTTTTAAGTCTTATTAACTGAAGATAAGAGGGAAATACACAGTACCATCATTATTAATTCTGAATAATCACATACATACACACCCCATATCACATGTCATCTGATACTCAGCTGTGTATTAAGAATGAAAGAAATCTACAGTGGGTCCAGAATATTGACAGCATATTCAGTTTTCCTTCATTACCCAGATAAAATTCATGATGTAGTAATACCTAAGGATCTAAGAATGTGAGCATGAGCTTATTTGATCCGCACAAATGCCTTCATCTACCTTCATTTGTAAATTTCCCTTAGGATGCATTTAAAAAAAACCCTGCAGATCTACAAAAATGTACATGCTGAACAAATTTAATAATACCATAGTTCAGATAGCTATTTACCTCAGATTTATGCTCATATGTAGAAGGCATCTGAATCTTCCCCATTCTTTTTACAACACCCTCTTTAAAAGCAAATTGCAAGCTGAGAGGTTCTCTTGGGCACCCTTCATGGCTACATAGTGAATTTCCTAGATTGCGAATTCAGTACAAGTTGCTACCCTATCTCCATGGGGGCTGATCCATTTGCATCACTTAGACGTGACCTAGGCCTGAGAATGGGGCTGCATACATTTTTCTGTCTCTCAGATTACAATGGCCCTTGATTGATAACACTCAAGTTTGAAGAAACAGAAACCAACCAGTGGGATTCGGAAATTGCTTTCTCATTTTAAGCAGCTGCTGAATCAGTTCTCACTGTTGTTGTCGCTCATTCTCCATCTTTCTGCTTAAGGATAAGTTGGGCAAGTTGGGAATTTTATAAAACTAATTTTCTCCTTCAAGGGAAAGTATGTTATGCAAAACAATCTCAAAGAGTCACCTCCTACAAATTTGCACCTGACCTTTTCATACAAAAGCAGTTAATTGTAGCAGATGCTGTGGGAGTGATACCCAGATCCCCTTTCCCAGCTGGGCTCACCCCGTGTTCAGCTACTGTTGTTGATGGCTCATTGCCTTCTCTGGAGAATGCGCTTTGCTGATTCGAGCCACCTTGCCAAACAGCCAGGTGAGATTTCTCTCCCCACAAGGAGCTAACAAATGACTAATGAGGATGTAGCAGCCTGGCCTCCTTCCCTTAGGGCAGGACCACCTCTAGGGTTCAATTCACCTTCAGTAGCTCACCAGGGAATCGGGTTGAAGCTAACTCTTTTTTTTTTTTTTTTTTCTTTTATTTTTATTTTTTTTTGCAGAAACTCAACTTTATTGCGTCAAGCAGCCGCTTATATAGAGCGTGGGGAAAGGACAGGGAAAGAAGGCGGGGGATGAGGGGTGTGACAGGGTTGGGCCAATGACATGGTACCACCTTGGCTGTATCTAGGTAGAGGCAGTTTCAGGCCGGGCCTTGCTGAGTCATTGCTATGTGGAAGTAGCTCGATGGATCTACTTCTAGTCAGGCTCCGGAAGTTGCACTAGGCCTCAGGCACATGGCAGGGCCTAACAATTCC
>CAUYPK010035548.1:0-22946 GCA_963574355.1 Loris lydekkerianus | reverse complement strand
GAATTAATCAACTTGTGTTACGTTGGCAAAAGTGCACTGATTCAAATGGCGCTTATTTTGATTAAATTGAATAAATATTCACTGAGATATTACAGTTTAAAGTAGACTCATAAAAACGGACAAAACTTTTGAAATGACCTACATAACCCAGAGAAAGTGTTTCCCCCAAAGTAAAATTTCCCAGTAGAGTCATGGAAGTGGGTTTAAACCCAGCCTCGGCCAAAAACTGCAAAAAAAAAAAAAAAAAAAAATGAAAGAAAGAAAGAAAAAGAAAAACCCTAAGAAAAGGGGCGGCAGGAGCAATTAAAGTAGATAATTAAAATGAAAGGGCAGCAAAACTAGGCCCTGCTCCTCTGAAGCTGACTAAAGCTGTGAAGATCTGGTTATACAAAGGAAGTTCCCCTTAGGAAACTCCCTGAGTGGGTATTGGGCCCACTCCTCCTTGGCTGATGCCCCAGGTGACCTTTGCTGCCGAAAGGGCCAGGTAGTTCCATGTCTAGGAGACACTGGAAAGGAGAGGCCCCCTGGCTGGGTGTGCTGCCTCCTGCCTTTCTCATAATTAAGGGGCAAGAGCTCACCTTGCCAGAACACTCATTGCCAGTGGAGTACAGGGGGTGTACTGTTCCATCCAGATCATCATCTCCTGATACAAACAAACAACCAAACACTATCAGATACTTGAGGGAAATGAATGGCATTGGCTCGGTAGCTCAAGCGGTGCCAGACACATACACCTGAGCTGGCAGGTTTGAATCCAACCCGGACCCGCCTAACAACAATGACAACTACAATGAAATAATAGCTGGGCGTTGTGGCAGGCACCTGTAATCTCAGCTACTTGGGAGGCTGAGGCAAGAGAATCGCTTAAGCCCAAGAGTTGGAGGTTGCTGTGAGTGGTGATGCTATAGCACTCTACTTAGGGCGACAGCTTGAGGCTCTGTCTCAAAAAAAAAAAAGAAAAGGAAAAAAAGAAAGAAAATGATGGCATGGAAGAGAGTCATCTAAATCAATACAAGAAATAGAAGAAAGCCTTAAGTTGTTTACTATGAGTCTCCTTAGAGTGGTCAAAGTTAGAAGACCAATAACAGACCAAGAGAAAATGTTTGTAAGTCACATAAAGAATTGATTATTATCTGTAATATACAAAGACAAATTGATACGTGACAATGAAAAACAAACATCCTGGTAGAAGGCTGAGCAAAGGGTAAAAACAGGCAATTCATGGAAATGGAAATGCTCAGTGTCACTAGCAATTAGGGAAATGCAAATTAAATGAGGCATTTTTGTTCATCAAATTGGCAAGTTCAAAAGATAAAATATAGTACTGGTGAAGATGTGGGTAAGTGGGGACTCTCATGCTATTGATGGCAAAGCTGTTTTGTTGTTGTTGTTGTTGTTTATTTGTTTTGAGACAGAACCTCAAGCTGTCACCCTGGGTAGAGTGCTGTGGCATTATAGCTCACAGCAACCTCCAACTCCTGGGGTCAAGAGATTCTCCTGCCTCCACCTCCCAAGTAGCTGGGACTACAGGCACCCGGCAAAATGCCCAGCTATTTTTTGGTTGCAGCCGTCATTGTTGTTTGGGGAGCCCTGGCTGGATTCACACCCGCCAGCTCAGGTGTATGTGGCTGGCACCTTAGCTGCTTGGCAATGCCCATTTTCAATGTTCATAGTCTCCGACCTTGCAATCCTACTTCAAGTAATCTAACCCACAGAAATAACTGCATGTACCTGTGGGAGGAAGTTTATTGCATCAGTCTATTTATTTAATTTTTTTTTTTTTTTTTTTTTTTTTGAGACAGAGTCTCACTATGTTGCCCTTGGTAGAGTACTGTGCCATCAAAGCTCACAGCAACCTCCAACTCTTGGGCTTCAAGTGATTCTCTTGCCTCAGCCTCCCAAGTAGCTGGGACTACAGGCACTCACCACAAATAACCCCTGGCTATTTGTTGTTGTTGTTGTTGTTTAGCAGCCCCTAGCTGGATTCGAACCCATCAGCCCAGGTGCATGTAGCCAGTGGCCTAACCACTGAGCTACGGGGGGCCAAACCTATTTAATTTTTTTTTTCCAGTTTTTGGTCGGGGCTGGGTTTGAACCCACCAGCTCCGGCATATGGGGCCGGCACCCTACTCCTTTGAGCCACAGGTGCCACCCCCTATTTCATTTTTTGAGACAGAGTTTCACTTCATAGAAACTCTGGGATAGAGCGTCACGATGTTGCAGCAGTTTTGTTTTGTTTTTTTGAGGTTTTTTATCGCCCTCAGTAGAATGCTGTGGCATCATACTTCCTAGCAACCTCAAACTCTTAGACTCAAGTGATCCTCTTGCCTCAGCCTCCTGAGTAGCTGGGACTACAGGCACCCAGCATAAGGCCATAACTATTTTTAGAGGCTGGGTCTCATTCTGGCTCAGGCTGGTCTCAAAACTGTTAGCTCAGGCAATCAATCCACCTCGGCCTCCCACCGTGTTAGGATTACAGGCGGGAGCCACTGAGCCCGGCCACTTTTTAATAGTAAAGAACAATAGAATGGAAACAACCCAAGTGTCCTACAGTACAGGTATGACTAAGTCCATATGGTAATAAAATACGTACACAGTAGATGACAATGATCTATATATTCTGACACAGAGAGACTTGCAAACTGCATTTAGTGTAAACAAAAAGTCATATCTAGTGTGCTCCCGTTTATTTCATTCATTCCACAAACACGTTGACCAGTGGCTATGAAATGAGCCCTGGGATAAAGGCTAAGGACTTAGCAGGAAGGCAAAGTCGAGTAGGTGTGCTAGACAAGAAATGAATAAATGGATGTGCATGAGACAATCACAGCTTGTGATAAGTGCTAGGAAAGAATAAAGTGGGTAGTGAAAAAGAGTGATTGGGGAAACCACTCTAGGGGGAGCTGGGAAGCCTTCTCTGAAGAGGTGACTTTTTTTTTTAGTGAGATAGAGTCTCACTCTATTGCCCCAGGCTAGAGTGCAGCAAACTCAAATTCTTGGGTTCAGACAATCTCCTGCCTCAGCCTCTCCAGTAGCTGGGACTATGGTTTCCTGCCACAACACCCAGGTAATATTTATATTTTTAGTGGAGATGGGACTTGCTCTTGCTCAGGCTGATCTCAAACCCCTGAGCTCAAGCAATCCACCCTTCTCAGCCTCCTAGAGTGCTAGGACGTTGGAAAGGAGCTGTGCATGAGCCCCCCTGCCTTGCTAAGAGGTGACCTTTTTCAAGAGACACTAAAGACTAAAAGACACATAATAAAAGAGACTAAAAGACACATAATCCAGCTAAGTGGGGAGCTTTAGGAAAACCCTCTTGGGCAAAAGAAAACTAAGCACAAAGGCCTGGAAGAGGGAAAGGGCTTAGTAAGTTCAGTCAAGAGAAAGGAACAGTGAGTGTCAGGAGGCGCAGTGCAAAAGGAGGCTGCTGAGGACAGGAGGATGTATGGTCCCCGGGCTAGTGCTGCCAGGCCAAAGCTGCGAGCAGGGGAGTGGGCATTGGACAAGAACAAGACACTGACAGGTGACACCCTGATGTGTCGACATTACCAAGAACAAGGGCATGATCAGATGTAAGTAAGAAAGGCGGTGAGTCAGGAGATTAAATACTCCAGGAAGCAAGTGCAGTGAGAAAGTGACTGGGGGGCAGCGGTGTGGGTGGTGGTGCCAGGCTTGAGGTAAGCCTGCAAGCCCTTCCAAAGTCATTTAGGTCTTTTTTTTTTTTTTTGTAGAGACAGAGTCTTACTTTATCACCCTCGGTAGAGTGCCGTGGCCTCACACAGCTGACAGCAACCTCCGACTCCTGGGCTTAGAAGATTCTCTTGTCTCAGCCTCCTGAGTAGCTGGGGCTACAGGCGCCCGCCACAAGATCCAGCCATCTTTTGGTTGCAGCATGGCCGGGGCCGGGTTTGAACCCACCGCCCTCGGTATATGGAGCCTGTGTCCTACCCACTGAACCACAGGTGCCACCCCATCATTTAGATCTTTGAGAGAGGTCAGAGGTGGGATGATTTGGAGAAAGCTCTGGGATCAAGGAGGACATCAATTCTCTGCCTATTCCTAACAGGTGTGTGTGTGTGTGTGTGCACGTGCGCGTGATCTGAAATGATATGTGCCAAGTTAGTGACCACAGATACTTTGGGTAGAAATCAGAAGGGATGGGAGAGGATTTCTCTTTTGACTCAGATACTTCTGTTTGAGTTTGTTTTCTTTTGTTTTTGGTTTGTCTTATTTTAACAAGGAATGGATTTACCTAATTGTGCCTTTTTAAAACAATAAAATGGAGGATTGGAATAAGGGTGTCAGGGGGAGCCAACAAACATTATACCATCCCCATCACAAGTATTAAGAGAATTATTTTCACAGACAATATGGATTGGCATTCCTGGGTTTCTTCAATCTTGTAAAATCAGGAACTGGACTTCTTGGATGTTCTTGGTAAGTGAATAATACCAGAAATGAGCAGTAAGGAACCATAATAGCCCCAGGGGGCCCGCTCAGTAATTGGTTGGTTGGTTTTTGTTCATTTTTTTTGTTTTTGGCTGGGGTTGGGTTTGAACCTGCCACCTCAGGCATACCGGGCCGGTGCCCTACCCCTTTGAGCCACAGGCACCGCCCTATTTGTTGGTTTTTAAATAGCATCTCACTCTCTTGCCCAGGCTAGAGTGCCATGACATTTGCCCAGGTCACAGCAACCTCCATCTCCTGAGTTGAAGCAATTCTCCTGCCTTAGCCTCCTGAATAGCTGGGACTATAGGTCCTCACCACCGTACCTAGATAATTTTTCCATTTTTGGTAGAGATGGTGTTTCACCCTTGCTCAGGCTGGTCTTGAACTGCTGAGCTCAAGTAATCCACTAGTCTTGACCTCCCAGAGCGCTATGATTACAGGTGTAAGCCACTGTGCCTGGCCTAGAAAAAAAAATCTAAACAATACAATGGTTCAGGAGCTATCTCCTCACACAGAGCCTCCTCCCCAGTGGAGTCTGTGCTTTAGGATGGGCGTGGTTCTTGCCTGCAGATGGTTTACATCTATCAGGTTTCTCAGGAGGAGGCTGTGTCACACATTTCCAGAATGCTGGCTCTTCAATGCCTCTCTCTAGCTCTTCCCTGGAATGTATGAAATCCAGATCACTGCTGGGGGGCCTGGGAATCTATACATTTTCCACGCTTCCCCAAGTGATTCTTCTGCACAATAAAGTTTGAGAAATATTGCTGTAGGGGCTGGACTGCGGTTGTGAAGGGTCACTTCTGAGGCATAATCATCAACATGTGTGCAGCTCATGGACTGTGCTCCTTCTTAGGCATGCAGCGTGACAAGTGCCATTCATTAAGTTAAATTATAGTCTTAATAAATATAAAGGTGCAGTCATACGTGGTGGCCCATTCCTGCTAGCACTTTGGGAGGTAGAGGCCATAGGATTGCCTGAGGCCAAGAGTTCAAGACCAGCCTGAGAAATATAGCGAGACCCTGTTCTTACAAAAAATAAAAAAAAAAATTAGCTGCTTGTAGTGGTGTGGCTACTTGGGAGGTTGAGGCAGGAGGATCCCTGGAGCCCAGAAGTTCAAGGTTATAGGGAGATAAAATTGTGCCACTGCACTCCAGCCTCAGAAACAGAGCAAGACCCTGTGGCTGAAATAAATAGATAGATTGATAGATGATAGATATAAAGAAGTCCAAAATTGTTGCATTATTGTTGAAGCTAGACAAAAATTTTTAAAAGTGTATGCTAAACTAAAATATGATGTATCTGTTATTTTGGGTTTTGCATGAAATTAAAATAGATTTGCAAATATTTTCTGAAAATTATGTTAAGAAAGGCCATCTCTCAAATCTCTGAGCATTCTGAACTCTGGTGCTTGGCCTTTTGATCCTTATACCTTGCCACAAAGTCCAGTGGCTAAAACTGAAATGACAAAGTCAGATGCTCTCCATACTTATATTTTGTCCTCCTTGAAATAAACCAGGAAACTCAGGCACATGAGTCTGAATCAGATCCTAGCTATTACATATCCTTGTTTGTAGAGCAAATGAAAAAATCATTACATGTTTTATTACACTTCAGAATCTATTTACAACTCTGTAGTCATTCCAAGTTTGGATTTTCCTTTGAAATGAAAAGCCCTGTAATAAAAAATAAAAGGGAGGGATATTGCATTGGAAGAATGGTAATGGAACCGTAAAAAATAAATAAATAAATAAATAAAATACACACACACACACACACACACACAAAAAATAAATTATGCCATTGTTGTTCTTTGAGATTCATTCAGTATTCACTTAAAAAATAGGATTCAGGCAGCATTGTAGGCACTTGACAACAGAAGTGAGTAAATTAAACAAGCATCCTTGTTCCTCTAGAGATCTTATTCTAGTTGGAAAAGAGATAGATAAATATATAGAATATCATGTGGTGAGAGATGCTATGAAGAAAAATAAAGCAAGGTTAGAGGATGGAGAGTGGGGGCCAATTTTTTAAGGGGGTGTTACCATTATAGATGGGTCAGTCAGGGAGGAAATGTTGACATTTTGAGCAAAGACTTGAAGGTAGTGAGAGATGATACACAAGGGGAGGGGTGCTGGAAGAGGGATGAGGGAACCGTTCAGCGGGACCAGCAAGCGGGAAGCATGCTTGGGGGAGGGGAGAGGAGCGCGAGGAACAGCTAGGAGGCCAGTGCCACAGGAGTGGAGTGAGTGAGCAGAAAAGTGACAGGAGATGAGACTGGAAAGGATATACCAAATCATAGGGGACCTTACAGACCTCAATTTCGATTTTGCTCGTGGCTAGAAAGCCAGTGGAGGGTTTGGAGCATAACAGTGACCAAATATTTCTTATGATTTGCAAATTCAGGACTGTAGGAGGCCACAGGAGGAAACGGGAAAGAATTTAGGAATCCGACAAGAGGTGATGGAGGGTGGCTGTGAAGGTGGTGGGAAGTGTTGGACCTCTTTTGCTTCCTGTAGGTCAGTTGTTCTCTGTGGGTCGCGACCCCTTTGTAAAAATGAAAATACACCCTTTATATCAGATATTCACATTACGATTCATACAGTAGCAAAATTACAGTTATGAAGTAGCAACAAAAATAATTTTATGGTTGGGGGTCACCACAACATGAGGAGTATTAAAGGGTCTCGGCATTAGGAAGGTTGAGAACCACGGCTCTAAGCTATCACTAAGGAGCTAAGAAAAGATTTCTCCATCAATACACAGCCGGAGCAAGTTCCAGTTTGTGAAGCCTCCTTTCTGTCAGGTGTGCTCTCTGCCTTGTCCAATCCTGCTCTTCCCCAGCTCTTTTGAGAGAAGGTTTCCAAGTTGTGGGAGTCACACTTTTTCGCGAATGATGTTATCCACAAAGAGCTTTCATTGAGAAGAGTCCATTAACTGACCTTTCTGCTCTCCATTCCCTGAGTGTTAAGGGCAAAGTGTTCTCACAAGGGGGGGGGCGGGGGGAGCATTCTTGATGGGCACATGATTGATTTATGAATATTCAAAAGGACAGAGAACTTGGCTTAGGAAGCTATTTTACCTAAAATAACACTAGCTATACCAAACGGTAGAAAAAAACCCTTTCCTAAAATCTCAGCACTGACATATTTGCAAAGGTTGTTTAACTATTAATAAAAACCCTTCAAGGGAGGCTTGCTTTTGAAAAATATGTCCCTAGCTGGGCACATTGACTCACGCCTGTATTCCCACCACTGAGGGAGGCTGAGGCGGGAGGATTGCTTGAGCTCAGGAGTTTGAGGCTTGTCTGAGCAAGAGTGAGACCCCAACTTATGAAAAAAATGGAAAAACCCAGCCGGATACCGCGGCGAACACCTGTAATTCCAGAGGTTTTGGAGACTGAGGAAGCGGGATGCCCACAGCCTGGGTCTCAGGTTGCAGTGAGCTACGACTCCATTGCACTCTGTTCAGGGCATAGGGTAGAACTCTGTCTTGACAACAACAAAAAAACAAGGCAACTGAAAAATATGTCCCCTTTCTTTCTCCTGTAAAGAAATAATCTCATGGTGGAACTTGAAGTGTAGAGAGAAGCTGTATTGGGGCCAAAGTGGGATTGGAAGAAGACCATTCATTCATTCACTAACCTATTTATTGATCCATTAATTCATTCATCAAATTATTGGATACCTAGTATGTGCCAAGTTCGGAGTGCTGGGATACAGAAATTTATCAACAAAAGTAAAAATAGGGTGGTCACAGTGGTTCATACCTGTAATCCTAGCACTGTGGGAGGCCAAGGTGGGAGCATTGCTTGAGATCAGGAGTTCAAGACCAGCCTGAGCAAGAGCAAGACCCCATCTTAACAAAAAATATAAAAAAATAGCCAGGTATGGTGTGCACCTGTAGTCCCACCAGCTATCTGGGACGCTGAGACTTGAACCTGGGAGTTTGAGGCTAAAGTGAGGTATGATTACCCCACTGCATTCCAGCCTGGGTGACAGAGTGATACACTGTCTCAAAAAAAAAAAAACAAAAACTGGGTGCCTGTAGCTCAGCAGCTAGGGCATCAGCCACATACACCAGAGCTAGTGGATTCGAATCCAGCCCAGGCCTGCCAAACAATGACAACTACAACCAAAAAATAGCCTGGCGTTATGGCAGGCACCTGTAGTCCCAAGAGAATCACCATGGTGACATAGCTCATAGCAACCTCAGACTCTTGGGCTCAAGCAATTCTCTTGCCTCAGCCTCCTAAGTAGCTGGGACAATAGGCGACCTCCACAATGCCCGGTTATTTTATTTATTTATTTATTTATTTATTTATTTATTTTTAAAGACAGGGTCTCGCTTTAGCTCAGGCTGGTCTCCAACTCATGAATTCAGGTGACCAATCTGCTTTGACCTCCCATAGTGCTAGGATTACAGGCCCGAGCCTCTGCGCTTGGCCTGATTCTCTATTTCTTTCTTTTTTTTTTTTTAGAGACAGGGTCTCATTTGTTGCTCTTGGTAAAATGCTGTGGCATCACACAGCTCACAGCAACCTCTAGTTCTTGGGCTTAGACAACTCTCTTGCCTCAGCTTCCTGAGTAGCTGGGACTACAGGCACCTACCACAGCGCCCAGCTATTTTTTGTTGCAGTTTGGCTGGGGCCAGGTTCAAACCCACCACCCTCAGTATACGGGGTTGGTGCCCTACTAACTGAGCCACCGGTGCCGCCCTGATTCTGTATTTCTAACAAGCTCCTGGATGTAACTGAGTCTTGACCACACAGGGAGGGATAGGAGGGTATGAATTGAGAGGGCTTGTGTTGGAATCTACCACTGATTAGCTATGAATCTCTCACCTCTCTGTGTCCCAGTTTCCTCATCTGGAAATCAGGAATATATGAGTTTCTACCTTGTGAGGTGGTATGAAGATGAAATGAGAAGATGCTGTTAGCTATAGAGCATTTAGCACAGTGCCTGGTCCAGATGAATCCTCCATAAATGGTAGATGTTTTTCATAAACCCAGTGCCTGCTCCCCAAGTTACACCATACTTATTCTTTAATATCCGCCAGCCTTACTGGAATCTATCAATGCCTCTCTTATTCCAACTGCCTCAAGCACAGTTCCAACTCACCCACACGAAGATGTAAATATTGTCTAAGAGGCCTCTGTTTGCAAGAAGGCCCAGGAAAATACTAGGTCTTTCTTTGCTAGAGAAATTTACTTAGCACTTTTTAAAAAAGGTGAGAGATCCTTGGTTGAAATGTTAGCTCAGGGGCTGAGAATTAAAATTTATGTGCCCAAACTCACCAAAACAATTTTCTCTGAAAATGTAAGTTTTAAAAAGTAGTGCAAAGAACCTTGAAGGAAGAAATAAAGAAAGTTTGTGTTTGTTAAACAGATACATCAAAGGGTTTCCTCTCCCAGATGAAAGAAGGAGCTGGTGACAGGGAGAAAGTGGGGGTGGCAGTAAAGTAAAGACAACCCAGAGAAAGAGTTTTATTTACAAACCTGGCTCACTGTGTCATTTCTCTAAGATCTGACCTTTGAAGGAATAGAGTTTCCTGGGCAAATGTTAATCGTGTCACTTGTTCAGGTTAATCCCAACAAAGAGGAAGAAACAAGTTAGAGTGGATCAAAGAAAATTCACTCTTATGTTTTGGAGGATGTCTGGGGAGGAGAGAATGGAGGATGACTGGGGAGGGGAGAGGGTGACTGGGGAGGATGACTGGGGAGGATGACTGGGGAGGAGAGAGGGTGACTGGAGAGGGTGACTGGGGAGGAGAGAGTGGAGGGTGACTGGGGAGGGGAGAGCAGGTGCTGCCTTCCAGTGCAGACCGGAACATTTCCCCTGGGGCAGGTGGGACAGCTCAAGCCCCGTGTTTTCCTCCACGATGACTGTCTCCAGGGAGATTGCAGGCTTAACTACACAATCTAGTTGTTGGCTGTCAGTCTAGACTGACTAGCCTTGACTGCAGGGTGGGTGAGGCTGAGATGGAGACAAAGAAGAGAATGGGATTCCAAAGGCCTCTGGGGATTTTCTCAGATTTCTTCCAAGTGTGGCTCCAGAGCTGACCTTCCATGCTCCGTGGGTCCCCCTGCAGCCGCCTAGCTTTGTGAAGATGCCCCTCCAGCTGTAGTTTGTTTTGTTCCTGTGATGGTATCTGGGATTCTCAAATTCTTTTCCCAGCGCTACCCTTTTTGAGCAATGCATTTAGGTCCCCTGGACTAGATGTGCAAGCCTCCACACGGCAGGGAGCCAATCCCAAGATAATAGCATCTACAGGCAGCATGCACTTTACAGAGTACCACCCCCACATCCCTTATTTCATCCTCGGGACAGCCTGTGAGGAGGTATCACTTCATAGCTTCATTTATAACAGAAAGCAAGCATCTGGGAGATTAATTGACTAACTCCAATCACACAGAAAGTGAAGTGTTGAATAATATCGAGGAAACCAAGTATTAAATGTGAAGCAAATAACAGAATATCTGTACAGAATAAATGTTCCCCCCACTTACCATGAAGTTTGGTGGAATTTGTATTCTGGTCAGGCTGAAGCTATTTTAGGCAAACCGCTTAGTATCGATGTACGTCTGTGTATTTTTCCTTCTGTGGCTGCTTTGACAGCTGTTTATTCATTCACTCATTCATTCATTTATTCATTCAACAAATATTTATTGATTGACTGCTGGGTGAAACCCAACGGAAGAAGAAACCCCTGCCTAGCAGATTTTTGTGGGGGAGGCATGAAGCAGAGGGCTGCAGGGCAGCTGCAGACACCAGGGTGGTGGACAGAGTCTTCCTGAAGAATGCCCACAGGCTGCTCAGGAGGTGGGGGAGCAGAAGAGACCTGGAGAGAATGCTCCTCTGCAGCTAGTGCAGGAAACATGAATCTGAGCCTAGCTTTTAAAACTGCATTTTGTAACTCAATTCTTGGAGTTGCATGGTTCTAGGTTCAGCACAAGACATTCCATTAACGGTGGGATTTGCATGTATTCTCAGGGTTTGGAACCCAGTTGATGAAAATTATAGCCAATATTGTCATCTATAGGCAGCTACGGAGGTTGGGCTCTGGACTCAGAGTATCCTGAGTTTGAATTCTGATTTTGTTTTGTTTTGTTTGAGACGGAGTCTCTCTTTGTAGCCCTGGGTAGAGTGTCCTGGCATCATAGCTCACAGCAACCTCTAACTTTAGGGCTCAAGTAATTCTCTTGCCTCAGCTTCCTGAGTAGCTGGGACTACAGGTGCCCGTCACAACACCCAACTATTTTTAGAGATGAGGTCTTGCTCTAGCTCAGGCTGGTCTCCAACTTGTGAGCTCAGGTGATCTATCCACCTCGTCCTCCCAAAGTTCTGGGATTATAGGTGTCAGCCACTGCACCCGGCTTGAGTTGGAATTCTGGCTCTGCCCCCTGACAGTTGTGTGACTCTGTCAGTGGCTTAACCTTTCTAAGCCTCAGTTTTCTCATCCATAAATTGGGTACAATAAACGCAGCTACCTGACAGGGCTTATGTAAAGATTAAATGAAGTAATGCAGGTATGGGCGGTGCCTGTGGCTCAAAGGGGTAGGGCACGGGTCCCATATGCTGGAGGTGGTGGGTTCAAACCCAACCCCGGACTAAAACCACAAAAAAAAAAAAAAAAAAAAAAAAAAGAAAGAAAAGAAAAGAAATAATGCAGGTAAAGTGTTTAGAGCAAAGTGAGCAAAACAGTGTCAGCTAGTATTAATGATACTGTACAACTCCCCCAAAAATAACTTTTAGGAGGTTTTAAGTAGAAATAAGCTTTGTGAAATTTTCTTCTTTTTTTTTGTTGCAGTTTGGCTGGGCTGTGTTGGAACCTGCCACCACGCCGCCCAGCTTCGTGAAATTTTCATGAACCTATTTTTCCTTTTAAAACCATTCAAAGGGCTCAGTGCCTATAGCTCAGAGGCTAAGGCACCAGCCACATACACCAGAGCTGGCAGGATCGAATCCAGCCCCGGCATGCCAAATAACAATGACAACTACAGGGTGGCGCCTGTGGCTCAGTGAGTAGGGCGCCGGCCCCATATACCGAGGGTGGCAGGTTCAAACCCAGCCCTGGCTAAACTGCAACAACAAAAAAAATAGCTGGGTGTTATGACGGGCGCCTATAGTACCAGCTCCTCGGGAGGCTGAGGCAAGAGAATCACGTAAGCACAGGAGTTGGAGGCTGCTGTGAGCTGTGACACCATGGCACTCTACCCGAGGGCAGTACAGTGAGATTCTGTCTTTACAAAAAAAAACAATGACAACTACAACCAAAAAGTAGCTGGAGGCAGCACCTGTGGCTCAGTGGGTAGGGCCTCAGCCCCATATATCAAGGTTGGTGGGTTCAAACCCGGCCCTGGTCAAACTGCAACAAAAAAAAATAGCCGGGCATTGTGTCAGGCACCTGTAGTCCCGGCTACTCAGGAGGCCGAGGCAAGAGAATCGCCTAAGCCCAGGAGTTGGAGGTTGCTGTGAGCAACTCTACCTAGGTCGATAGGGTGAGACTCTATTTCTAAAAAAAAAAAAAGAAAAAAAAAATAGCCGGGCGTTGTGGCAGGCACCTATACTCCCAGCTACTTGGGAAACTGAGGCAAGAGAATTGCTTGAGCCCAAGAGTTGCTTGAACTCACTATGGTTGTGAGCTATGACTCCATTGCACTCTACAGAGGGCGATAAAGTGAGACTGTGTCTCAATAAAAATAAATTAATTAATTAATTAAAGTTTAAAAAAAAAATTCAAGGCTGGGTACAGTGGCTCATGCCTGCCTGTAATCCTAACACTCGGGAGGCCTAGGTGGCAGCATCACTTGAGCTTAGAAGTTCCAGACTAGTGTGATCAAGAGTGAAACCTCATCTCTGCAAAATATAGAAAAAAATTAGCTGGGTGTTATAGTGGGCTCCTGTAGTCCCAGCTACTTGGGAGGCTGACGCAGGAGGATCCCTTAAGTCTAGGAGTTTGAGGTTGCTTTGAGCTATAATGATTCCATGGCACTTTCACCTGGGCAACAGAGTGAGCCTCTGTCTCAAAATAAATAAATAAATAAAATAAAACTATTCAAGGATAATAAAGGATAATTATAATTTTGCAATTTTGTGATACAGTTATCATAGCTGGCTAATACTTTGTGGCTGTGGGTTTGTTTTTTCTTCCAGTAGGTTCATAAATGAATTTTTAAATCTATTTCAAAGATCTTACATGTACTAGCTTTCACATAAAGTTACAATAAATATTTCCACGGTTAGGATTATTACAGTTATCAAATTAAACTTTTTTTTTTTTTTTTGGCAGTTTTTGGCCAGGGCTGGGTTTGAACCTGCCACCTCTGGCATATGGAGCTGGCACCCTACTCCTTTGAGCCACAGGTGCCGCCCCAAATTAAACATTTTGCATTTCTGACAGTTAAACCAAAATGGAAAGGCAGGAGGGAAACCTCCTAGCAACTTTAGCGGCAAAAGCCATTTGAGGAACGCACACAGTGTTGACAGCTATCTTTACCGTGTGCGGGCATAAAATGTGATAGCTCTGGCTGAGGGTTCTGGGGGCTCTGATGCTGTTTGCCAAGTGTGATTTCACACCTTGGAGAAGACAGATGCTCATTTAAGGTTTAACATAGAGGACCCACTGACAGCTGTGCCTTTTTAGTTACCTTAATCACAACCTTTAGAAAAGAAATTGCATGGTCACCATATTTGAGTTTAATTGACCAACTAGCTCTCTGATTTAAAAATCCTGTGGGAAAAAGGTTGCTTTTAACGAAATAGCAGAACGGATCCTTCCAGAAACCACATGTTCTGTTAATAATGTTTTAGGACCAACTAAAGCCATTTGGAAATCAATATTTAAACATCTTTATGAAGTGAACCATATGTCCAATAAAACAGGACAAAAGAAGTAGAATAGTGAAGAAGAAAATACTAAATAAGTGTTTATGGTGTCAGTTCATATGTCTATTTTCCTCTAGGCAAAGTTTTTTTTTATTATTGTTGATGTAGTTCCCTTTATTCTGTCATCAGTACCACCAGAGCAGGTATTTAATAAATGATTATTTTATATTCACATTGTATGTCTTACTCTGTAAGAACCTATTCATTGTATGGTTGTTAAAGTAATAGAACAGCACCAGTGAAAGCCTGAAAAATAGAGGAAAATAAAACAAAAACAAAAAAGTCCTCCGTAGCTGGGTGTTGCGGTGGACGCCTGGGGTCCCAGCTACTGGGAAGGCTGAGGCTTAAGCCGAGGAGTTGGAGGTTGCCGTGAGCTGTGTAATCTACGGCACTCTACTGAGGGCCATAACGTGAGACTCTGTCTCTACCAAAAAAAAAAAAAAAAAAAAAAAAAAAGTCCTCCCAATCTCCTAACAGAACAAGTGGTATTTCTGTGTCAATATTTCACTTTTCTATACTTACAGTGATTACCTACACAGGCTTTGCAGCCAGGCTGCTTGGCTTTCCATCTCACCTCTCCCTCACCAGCTGTGTAACCTTAACCACTGCTTAAACTTGCTATGCCTCAGTTTCATCGCCTGTACAATGGAGATGATAACAATAGTGCCTATCACTCATGGTTATTGTGAGGATTAAATGAAATAGTGAATGGAAAGTGGCGCCTGTAGCTCAGTGGGGTAGGGCACTGGCCACATTCACTGAGGCTGGCAGTGAACCCAGCCTGGGCCAGCCAAACAACAATGACAACTGCAACAAAAAAATAGCTAGGCGTTACGGCAGGCACCTGTCGTCTCAGCTACTTGGGAGGCTGAGGCAAGAGAATCACTTAAGCCCTAGAGTTTGAGGTTGCTGTGAGCTGTGACGTTACGGTACTCTACTGAGGGCAACATCGTGAGACTCTGTCTCAAAAAAGAAAAGAAATAGTGAATGGAAAACTTTTATATAGGGTTGCTCAATTAAAGATAGTCATTGGTGGTAATGTTATTATTATTTTATCCTGTGGTCCTTATCACACTCCGTGAAGTTAGACTAGCAATGATTTTGTCTCTCACAAAAAAAACTGATGGGAGAGGTTAAATGATGTACAGAGTTCTGGTTTTAGGCTCAGTGGTATGTTAAGTGACAGCAGTCATTGCATCCTGACGTGATACAAAGGGAAGGACCCTGTGTCACCTACCACCTGACTATCTTGCCAAAAACGTGTAACTGGAGTTGAATCATACCTTTCTGTGAAATGTCAAATTACAGGACTTAGAAGAGATAGAGGAGTCATGTTAGCTGGTACTATGAAGAAGAACGGTCAAACAAATCCAGAATGTGGGACATTCTGCAGCACAAACAGACCCCGTCTTTTCAACAAGCCAATGCCACAATTAAAAGAAGGGCAGGAGAGAGGTGGAACGATTGGGGGATTGTTCTAGATTAAAAGAGACATAACCAACAAAAGCAATGTGCATGGTCTTTAGTAGAATACTGATTTAAACCTAAAAGACAATTAGGGAATTGAATATAGCCAGAATATTTAAACAATACTAGGGACCTATTGCTACGTTTTTTGTTGTTGTTGTTTTTTGTTTTTTTTTTTAGAGACAGAGTCTCACTATATCGCCCTCAGTAGAGTTCTGTGGCGTCACAGCTCACAGCAACTTCCAACTCCTGGGTTTAGGAGATTCTCTTGCCTTAGTCTCCCAAGTAGCTGGGACTACAGGCACCTGCCACAATGCCAGGCTGTTTTTTTGTTGTAGTTTGGCTGGGGCTAAGTTCGAAACTGCCTGCCACCCTCGGTATATGGGGCCGGTGCCCTACCCATTGAACCACAGGCGCCACCCTGCTATTTTTGTCAGATGTGATAATTGTCACTAGTTTTTGAAGAATCATTTTGAGAATTTCAGGGTAATTGTCTTGATGTCTGCAATTTACTTTAAAATGATTTAGCAAGAAAAAAAGATGAAGCAAATATTAGAAAACACTATTGGTTTTCAAATATAGGTGGTAGGGTGGGTATATGAGGATTCTGGTACTATTCTTTCTACTTTGTAAAAAAATGGAATAGATTTAGGGAAGTACAAGTTGAATTCTGTTACATGTATATATTGTATAGTAGTAAAGTTTGGGCTTTTACTGTACCCATCACCCAAATTGTGTACATTGTACTGCATAGATAACTTTTCACCCCTTACCCTCTCTCTTCCTACTTTAATAAATGTTTGAATTTTTTCATAATAAAAAGCAAACAAATAAAATAACAAACAAAAAAGGACCTTTTTAGAAAGCAGAAGCTGGGTGGCACTGGCCCCATACCCAGGGTGGTAGGTTCAAGCCCAGCCCCAGGCCAAACTGCAACAAAAAATAGCCAGGTGTTGTGGTGGGTGCCTGTAGTCCCAGCTACTTGGGAGGCTGAGATAAGAGAATTGCTTAAGCCAAAGACTTTGAGGTCTCTGTGAGCTGTGACACCACAGCACTCTACCAAGGGTGAATTGTGAAACTTTGTCTCAAAAAAAAAAAAAAAAAAAAAAGAATAGTTGACAGTTTGGGTAAAGATTGATCCACAAGCAGGAACAGATCTAAGAAAAATCTATAGAATTTTAATTCCCAAGTCTGGCTTTTACACTAAGCCACTCATTTACAAGTGAGAAAGTTTGAGGAGAGTAAGTGTATTCACCTCCAAGTTCATAAAATCTTTATTTTACTTTTAAGCCAAGTTCAAGGAAAATCACAAGTTTTCATTTCATTCTCTAGCAGTTTCCAAAAATAACATCTTAAATGTATACCTCTTAGACCAACCCACCACCCCAGAGATTTATTTTAAGCTAAGACACACTGGAACTAAATAAACTCTAGCATTTGAACATAAATCTCAGCGTTAGAAAGGATCCCTCTAATCCAGCAGTTCTCAACCTGTGAGTTGAGACCCCTTTGGGGGTCTCCTGCATATCAGATATTTACATTACAATTCATGACAGTAGCAAAATTACAGGGTTTTTTTTTTTTTTTTTTGAGACAGAGCCTCAAGATGTTGCCCTGGGTAGAGTGCTGTGGCATCATAGCTCACAGCAACCTCCAACTCCTGGGCTTAAGTGATTCTCTTGCCTCAGCCTCCCAAGTAGCTGGGACTACAGACGCCTGCCACAACAACCAGCTATTTTCTGGTTGCAGCCATCATTGTTGTTTGGTGGGCCAGGCTAGATTCGAACCTGCCAGCTCAGGTGTATGTGGCTGGTGCCTTAGCCGCTTGAGCCACAGGTGCCGAGCTGCAAAATTACAGTTATGAAGTAGCAACGAAAATAATTTTTTTCTTTTTTTTGCAGTTTTGGCCAGGTGCAGCCCAAACCCGCTGCCCCCAGTATATGAGCCACAGACGCCGCGTGCAACAAAAACAATTTTATGGTTGGGAATCACCACCACATGAGGAACTGTATTAAAGGGTTGCAGCATTAGGAAGGTTGAGAGCCACTGCTCTAATCTATCTGCCTGTAGCAGTCAAGAAGTGACCAAGAATTGTAGACAGCTGGCTTTTTTAACCTTTGCGTGTTTATTTTTGTTTATTTATTTATGTATTTATTGAGACAGAGTCTTACTATGTCACCCTTGGTAGAGTGCCCCGTGGCATCTCAGCTCACAGCAACCTCAAACTCTTGGACTTACGCAATTCTCTTGCCTCAGCCTCCCAAGTAGCTGGGATTATAGGCACCCACCACAACACCCGGCTGTTTATTTGTTTCAGTTGTCATTATTGTTTAGCTGGCCCAGGCCAGGTTCGAACCTACCAGGCTGGGTGTATGTGGCCAGCGCCCTACTCACTGAGCTATGGGCACCACCCCATTTGTGTGTTTCTGAATATATTTCTTTTTTTTTTTTCTTTTCTTTTCTTTTTCTTTCTTTTTTTTTTTGCAGTTTTTGGCCGGGGCTGGGTTTGAACATATGGGGCTGGCGCCCTACCCCTTTGAGCCACAGGTGCTGTCTGAATATGTTTCTTTATAATTAGAAGAAAACAATACATTCTCAAAAAAATGTTATGGCCCTTAATATAATAATAATTAAGAATCCTAAGAAGACAGATATTCCCCCACATTACCCAGTTTGAATTCTCTCTCCTAGATTAGACAAAAGAACCTGAATAGGGTGGGCCCTGCGGCTCACACCTGTAACCCTAGCACTGTAGGAGGCCAAGGCAGGAGGACTGCTTGAGCTCAGAAGTTGGAGACCAGTCTGAGCAAGAGTGAGACCTCGTCTCTATGAAAAATAGAAGTAGCTGGGTGTGGTGGAGCATGCCTGTAGTCCCAGCGACACGGGAGGCTAAGATAGGAGGATCCCTTGGGCCCAGGAGTTTGAGATCACAACGAGGTACAATGATGCCATTGTACTTTAGCCAGGGCAACAGTGGGAGACTCTGTCTCAAAAGCAAAACAAAAACCTGAATAACTTAAAGATGCTGCAAGAAATGACCTTTTTAAACAAAAAGTGATGATTATGATAGGTTTATTGCTTCCAAAAATTAATGTGCAAATCTTTTTTTTTTTTTTTGAGCCATCTTGCTGGCTAATGTCCAGATCTTATAGGAAAGCCCAGATCTATGGCTCACGACGCCTGTAATCCCAGGATTACACTGAGGGGTTGAGGCAGGTGGATTGCTTGTTCTCAGGAGTTGGAGACCACCCTGAGCAAGAGCAAGACTATCTCTAAAAATAGCCAGGCATTTTGTTGGGTGCCTGTAGTCCCAGCTGCTTGGGAGGCTGAGGCAAGAGGATCACTTGAGCCTAAGAGTTTGAGATTGCTATGAGCTATGGCGCCACGACACTCTACTGTGGGCCACAAAGTGAGACTCTGTCTCAAAAAAACAAAAACAAAAAATTACAACTCTTATAGGGAAATTTAGCATGTTAAGGAACCTCAATATTTTCACTAACATTTCCCACACTTGCCCACATTGTGATTGACAAACTTCCCAAAGAAATGATTTGTGTTTTAAACTTCTCTGGAAATCTCAACTTCCCACAGCCAGTCTTCTTTTTGATCTCTGAATTTAACACTTCTAAGAGGCTGGACTACATTTCCATTTAAAGAGAAAGAGAATTAATTCCAGGTAATGGACAGCAAATCCTCCAAAACAGGCGTCCTCAAACTTTTTAAACAGGGGGCCAATTCATTGTCCTTCAGACGGTTGGAGGGCCAGACTATAGTTTAAAAAACAAAACAAAACTATGAACAAATTCCTATGCACACTGCACATATCTTATTTTGAAGTAAAAACAAAACGGGAACAAATACAATTCACACTGCTTCGTGAGACCCGCGGGCCGCAGTTTGAGGATGCCTGCTCCAAAAGATCCTTCCACTGACAGTTTTCCAAACAATTTAAAAGCATCACATACTCTTACTCAGAATACAACATTTAGAGAGGAACATTTCTGGGCAAAACTCAGATGTTTTCTGCCTTACCTGTTTGTTCGTGCTTTTTTCAGAGGCTCCTGCCACTATAACAATCAATCAGCAGGTGGTTACTCAGCTCCTGGAATGAGTTTGGCTTTCAGCTGGAGCTGGAACAGTGCAGGGGACCTTGCCTTCCTTTGCTTGTAATTTCTCTAAAGACAGGAAACAACACAAAATAGTTTATAGGTGAGGTTTGGCTGCATGCACTCTTTTTTTTTTTTGTTTTTTAAAGGCAGAGTCTCACTCTGTCACCCTGGGTAGAGTGCCTTGGCATCACAGCTCATAGCAACTTCCAACTCTTGGGCATGAGCAATCCTCAGCCTCTCAAGTAGCTGGGACTACAGGTGCCTGCCACAAGGCCTGGCTATTTTTTCTACTTTTAGTCAAGATGGGGTCTCACTTTTGCTCAGGCCAGTCTCAAACTCCTGAGCTCAGACAATCCACCTGCCTCAGCCTCCCAGAATGCTAAGATTATAGGTGTGAGCCACCACACCCAGCCTTGCATGTACTCTAATCATTTATTAACTCTGGAACAGCCAAAAAAAGTTCAAGGTCGCTGAATTGAGCCTTGAAAAAAAATCTTAATCTAGGATATATATTAGACTCAACTGATGATAGCTACTACTAGCTCGGCTTAGGCCACGGCAGGCACCAGATTAAGCATTTTAAAGGCGTTTCTCATTTAACTTCAAGAAACCTTATGAAATGAATTGTATTATCCCAATTTTACACATGCAGCAAAGGTCCAGGCACATTTTAAAACTCTCCCGAGGGCTCAGCGCCTTTAGCTCAAGCAGCTAAGGTGCTAGCCACATACACCAGAACTGGCAGGTTCAAGTCCAGCCTGGGCCTGCCAAACAGCAATGACAACTACAACCAAAAAATAGCTGGGCCTTGTGATGGGTGCCTGTAGTCTCAGCTACTTGGGAGGCTGAGGCAAGAGAATCACTTTAGCCCAGGGGTTGGAGGTTTCTATGAGCTGTGATGCCATAGACACCAGCGTGACAGCTTGAGGCTCTGTCTCAGAAAAATAAAATAAAATAACTATCCTGAGGGTGTACAGTTAGAGGCAGTGCAGGCAGGAAAACCCGGGTCCGTTCATCTGATAACTGCCCTGAACTGTGCTCTTCCTTGGGATGGAGGAATCAGGAAAAAGGAAGAAGAGTGGGAAGAAAAGCAAGGGTACTTCAGTCTCTGATAACCTATGGGGTACCCAGCAACGAGATGGGTAATTTCAGCCACAAAGCCAAAGAGTTGTGCCCACCATTTTCCTGTTTTCTATTACTTCTCCAAAATGTAAAAAGATTTTTCAAGATGACTAAAAGTCAGGAATGAAAAGGAGGATATAGGAATCTTTGCTTCTATCCTCTCAGTCACATTGGCCAAATGTCTATCTATGCTTCACCGTGAGATTTAGAAAAGCTTTCCGTTCAGTAAGTATAATTCAAGAAGTCAGAAGGGTGTGTGGGCCACACCTGTGGCTAGTGAGTAGGGCGCCATATATGGAGGGTGGCAGGTTTGAACCCAGCCCCAGCCGAACTGCAACAAAAAATAGCTGGGCATTGTGGCAGGCGCCTGTAGTTCCAGCTATTTGGGAGGCTAAGGCAAGAAAATCGCCTAAGCCCAAGAGGTGGAGGCTGTGAGCTGTGATGCCACAGCACTCTACCGAGAGACTCTGTCTCTCAAAAAAAAAAAAAAAAGGGTGTGTGAGAGGTGGAGGGAGTGAATGGGTGCCCAGCCTAATGTCCACTGCTGGGGGGATGTCAAAGACTATGTGATGGCCCACCTTCCTAAGAAGCAGTGCTGGGTAGACAGAACAAGAGCATGGTTACTTATCTCCATGGAGGAGTCCTCCTATTGCCACTGCTGCATGTTTGAGTTGTAGAGATATGGATTCCACAAGTCCCCTTGGTCCACTTTAGCTAGCGCAAAGGGAAGGGTATTCACTCTGTTGCTACTTACTTGCCAGACGTCAGAAAATTCACCTGATGATCTCTCTCTTTTTTAAAAATAGAGTCTCAGGCAGTACTGATAGCTCAGTGGTTAGGGCACGTGGGTTGGCGGGGGTTCAAACCCAGCCTGGGCCAGCTAAAACAACAATGACAGCTGCAATAACAACAATAAATAGCCAGGCATTGTGGCGGGTGCCTGTAGTTCCAGCTACTTGGGAGGCTGAGGCAAGAGAATCTCTTAAGCCCAAAAAGGTTTGAGGTTGCTGTGAGCTGTGATGCCATGGCACTCTACCCAGGGTGACAGCTTTAGACTCTTTCTCAAAAAAAAAAAAAGTCTCACTCTGTAGCCCTGCCTGGGGTAGAGTTTTTCTATTTTTAGTAGAGACAGGGTCTCACTCTTGCTCAGGCTGGTCTTGAACTCCTGAGCTTAAGCCATCCACCCACCTCACTCCTAAAGTGCTATAGGATTACAGGTGTGAGCCACCATGCCTGGCAACTTGATAATCTCTTGAGCTCTTCCAGTTTGGAATTCTGTGACTCTGACTGTGACTCAAGGCTGTGATTCCTTTCCATGCTGGAGGTTAGGGGGTCACTTCAGGCCTTACTCTGGGGTCACCAAGCTCTCTCAGGGAACAACACACAACCACATATTCCTTGTCAACTGCTTGTTGGTATAATCATGCATATGTGAATCAGGGAACACCAGAGCAGACAGAAAAAAAGGGGGAAATGACACTAAAGACAAGGATGATTTTCATCCCCTACCTTGGTTAAATCTTCCTAATTTCTAAGCACTGTTCTTTTTTTTTTTTTCAGTTTTTGGCTGGGGCTGGGTTTGAACCCGCCACCTCTGGCATATAGGGCCGGCACCCCACTCCTTTGAGCCACAGGTGCCGCCCACCAGTATGTATTTCTTTTTTTTTTTTTTTTTTTTTTTTTTTATAGAAAAAAATTAGCCACATAGATGTGGCCAAACCCAAACCCCACCTTCCCCCCAAACCACCCCCCTCCCTTCCCCTTCCGTGGTCCTTTCCTCATAGTCGTGACGTATAGTTGGGTTATAGCCTTCATGTGAAAGCTATAGTTTAGCTTCATAGTAGGGCTGAGTACATTGGATACTTTTTCTTCCATTCCTGGGATACTTTGCTAAGGAGAATATGTTTCAGCTCC
>CAUYPK010035547.1:0-12501 GCA_963574355.1 Loris lydekkerianus | reverse complement strand
GTAAAGCATCACAAGAATGAAGAAGCATGAATCCTATGTACTCAATTTTGATATGAGGACAATTAATGACAATTAAGGTCATGGGGGGGGGAGGAAAAGCAGAGAGAGGGAAGGAGGGAGGGGTTGGGGCCTTGGTGTGTGCCACACCTTTTGGGGGCAAGACATGATTGCAAGAGGGACTTTACCTAACAAATGCAATCAGTATAACCTGGCTTATTGTACCCTCAATGAATCCCCAACAATAAAAAAAAAAAAAAAAAAAAAAAAAAAAAAGACCAGTCCGCATCCAGAATAAGTTCCCATGGTACAGTTTTTTTTTTTTTTTTTTTTTTTTTGCAGTAGTTGATGATTTTGTAGTGCATGATTTTACATTTACCCCGTATTTATAATTCATGAAGTGTCATTTTACCTTCAATACTGCTGTTTTCAACACAGTAGCTGCTTTCAACAGAGTAGCTGCCTTCAACACAGCAGCTACTTTCCACACAGTAGCTGCTCTCTACACATGTGTGACTGATCTGTATAAGTACATTATGGTGCCAACCCTGTCACATACACCTGTCTTTGTTTGGGGGTGTATGTTATGGGGTTGGTGTGATGATGTCATCATGCCCGGTACTCTACTCATGTGGGTGTATCTGCATGTGGGTGGACCTGCCTGGAGATGGATAGAGAAGCTGTGTTTCCGTTCCTAAGACCATCAGAAATAGAAATATGTGGCTTAGGCGACCCCTGTAAAAGGGTTATTTGACCCCCAAAGGGCTTGCGACCCACAGGTTGAGAACAACTGCTCTATATGCTATATATGAAGTTTTTGCCCATGTTATACTTGCTACTTTAGGTACAGATTATTCTGGCATCCTCTTTTCTTATATATCATCTTTTTTTTCTAGTTCAAGTCTATATCTTACTAGATGCAAAGGGAGCTCATCTTCTAGTTGAGTCATCCTCTATTAATAGTTTTTCCTTGGCTGGGTACAGTGGCTCAGGACTGTAATCCTAGCACTCTGGGAGTCCGAAGCAGATAGATCACCTGAGCTCAGGAGTTCCAAGACAAGCTTGAGCCAGAGTGAGACCCTGTCTCTAAAAATAGCTGAGCATTGTGGCAGGCACCTGTAGTCCCAGCTACTCAGGAGGCTAAGGCAAGAGAATCACTTGTGCCCAAGAGTTTGAGGTTGCTGTGAGCTATGATGCCATGACACTTTACTGAGGGTGACAAAGTGAGACTCGTTTAAAAAAAAAGAAAAAGAAAAAAAAGTTTTTCTTGAAGATCTACCCAATGACTTCTTCTTAGATCTGTCTATTTCATGGACCTGTTTGCAAGGAGTGTTCCTGATAACTATACTCACCTCTTAAAGGTCTACTTCAAATGCCATCTCTTTCATCCTGTTTCCTCTAGGTATTATAAAAAGTAGCTTATTTTCTTTGTTTCTAAAGAACATACCTGTTTATACCTCCATTTTGGAGCTTATCACATTATTCTCAGTTGGCAATTCTTTTTTCCTCTTAAAACTGAGCATTTTACATTAGGTTTTATGGGTTTTATGTTCAGAACCCATGGATAATAGTAAGATTTGGGATAGAGAGGGTAAACCTTTATTTTTTAAAGTTACTGTATATTAAATACAGCTTGTTCTTAGGCAGATCAGTTTTTGGAAAGAGTATATATATGGGAGTTGTGGGGCTGGAATTGGATTCTTTTTTTTTTTTTTTTTTTTTTTGGAGACAGAGCCTCAAGCTGTTACCCTGGGTAGAGTGCTGTGGCATCACAGCTCACAGCAACCTCCAACTCCTGGTCTCAAGTGATTCTGCTGCCTCAGCCTCCCAAGTAGCGGGACTATAGGCGTCCGCCACAATGCCCGGCTATTTTTTTTTTTTGGTTGCAGCTGTCATTGTTATTTGGCAGGCCCGGGCTGGATTCTAACCCACCAGGTGTGGTGTATGTGACTGGTGCCTTAGCCGCTTGAACCACAGGCGCCTGGATTCTTTTTATTTGTTATTTTATTTTAATTTTGTTTTGGAGATGTAATCTCACTCTACATCCAGGCTGAAGGGCAATGGCATGATCATAATTCACCATAGCTGCAAACTCCTGGGTGAGCAATTCTCCTACTTCAGTCTCCTGACTAGCTAAGACTTAAGGTGTAACCCACTATGCCTTGCTCTTTCATTTATGTGTGTGTACATGTATATACGCTTTTATAGAGATGAGGTCTGGCTATGTTGCCTAGGCTGGTTTTGAACTTTTGGCCTTAGGCAATCCTCCCAACTCAGCATCCCAAAGTGCTAGGATTTTAGTGTGAGCCACTGTATCTGGCCTGGATTTGGATTTTTGAAAAACAATATGACCACTTATTAGACCATTAAGTATGAAATGTCCAATTTCAAATCAAACGTTTAGTTTATTATATCTCAAACAAGAAGCAGTACAATTAAAGTATGTACCTAAACTATTGACACAGTTTTGCCATCTTAATGGGAGTTTGTTTATGTCTGCAGCTAAGAAGCCTGGAAGCAAGTGGTGAAGAAATTGCGAAAGGCATTTTTCACAACTTGTTAAGAATTTAATAATTTTCCTTGTAAGAAGTGATTAAAATCCTAGAAAAAATGGTAGTAAGTGCAAGGCCTCATGAATACAGTGGATGACAGAGTTTTCAAGTACAGCTTCTGTAGTTTGAGCAGGGTTTTTTGTGAGACATGTGGTTGATTGTTGTCTTGCAAGAGGATTAGACTGTCTGTATCAACCAGTTTGGCTCCTTAATCACAAGTATCCTCATCATTTTGTCTGGTTACAGTAGACATCTGCTGAATTGAAAAATATTTGAAAAATAATCACAAACCAAAACATGCTGTTTGAAACAATAAGGATATATCTTCACAATATTTGAAAAAACTAAAACAAAACAAGAAGTGTCAATGTGAAATGTCAGAGATATCAACTATCAAACTTAGTACTCAAGGAGATTGAATATTTCATATTTAATAACCCAATAATATTTGGAAAATTTTGTGTATTCTTTATGTACCCATTACACATCCTTTGTGGAGTCTTGTGTCTGTTTGAGGACCACTGTCCTAAAGAAGTTCTTGTGCATTTCGACCAGTTTACATGTAAAGGAAACGATTGCAGTACCAGCAATGTACATAATATCTAAAACATGGAAATAGGCTGTGTGTAGTGACTCATGCCTGTAATCCTAGCACTCTGGGAGACTGAAGCGGGTGGATTGCTGAACTCAGAGTTTGAGACCAGCCTGAGCAGGAGCGAGACCATGTCTCTACCAAAAATAGAAAAACCAGCTGGGGGTTGTGATAGGTAGTCCTAGCTACTCAGGAGTCTGAGGCAAGAGAATTGCTTGAACCCAAGAGTTTGAGGTTGCTGTGAGCTATGACAATGCCATGGCACTCTGCCAGGGGTGATGGAGTGAGACTCTGTCTCAAAAAAACAAAGCAAAACAAAACAAAAAATGCAGAAATAGTTCAGATGTCCAAAAATAGTAACACTGATAAATTCTGATATATTCATGCAGTAGGATGTTATATAATAATTAAAAGGTATGAACCATAGGTAAGTTAGACCAACATGGATTGAACTCCTTATTTATGTAATATTGAAAGAAAAAAGACATGAAAGAATACAGTCCTATGTGTAATAATTAAGAATAGGCAAAACTAACTAATATTGTTTTTGGATGTATACATGTGTGGTAAAATATGAAGCTGGGCAAGGGAATGATTACCAGAAAGCTTAGGGTAATGGTTACCTGGGAGGGAAGGAACAAAGTAGTGATTAGAGAGAGATACTTGGTAGGGCAAAAGTAAAAGTGATTGTAGCCAAGCAACTTGGGCCAAACTGACTTCTTGGCTTCAGTTTTTTTGTTGTAATGTAGGATAATATAACCGCCTTATAAAAGTTGTAAGGGTTGGGATAAACAATATAGAGCACTTAGTTCTGTGGGTAGGTCATAGTAAACACTAAATGTAATATTTTCCTTACTATGTTGTGTCTCTCACCATGACTTGGAGACCATGGCCGATGCTATAAGCCAGTGCTTTTCAACATTTTTTATCTCACGGTACACTTGAACTTTATATGGTTAAATTTCCGTGGAACACTTAAATTATGTTTATTAAAAAAAAGAGAGAAAAAAGAATATACTGTGCTTTGAACTCCTTTCAAAAATAATTTACTTGATGATCTTTAAAAATTTTCATGGCACACCAGTTGAAATTCACTGCTACAGGCTTTTTGGAGGGAGGATAAAGTTTAATAAAGTAGATGAAATTGAAATAAGAAGAAAAGCAAGAAATAATGAAAAAGATAAGGAAACATTTGGATACTACTGCTACTTTGTGTGATATGCCATGCTAATTGGGTATGCTTTATTTAATCTTCAAAATAACTCTTAGACCAAATTCATTTATCTTTTGGCTTAGGTATCCTTATCACCGGTTTACATTGGATTAGTTAGGTAGGTTCTACACCTAGGTACAGAGTTGATGGTTCTACACCTTGTAAATGGTTGAGCTGGGATTTCAGCTAAGATTTTTTTCACTGTGTTGTTATTAATGATTAATTTTGAAAATAGGTGTTAGTCTATTTTCAGTATACATGAAAATGCTCTTAGAAGTCTTTAATTGAGAATTATCCTGAGAAATTTATCCTGTAGAATATTAGATTATATCCATGTCCAGGTAGGGGCTCCATCTTCCATGGTTGTGCAACAGAATCTGGCCAAACTAATCCAGTTTATTCCAGGCCTTTCAGGATTAATTCTCATTTAACAGAGTCCTGAAGCTCAGATTTTTGGAAATTATTTGGAATCTAAATTTCAGCGAATTCAAAATTACAGGCAAAACCTTAAAGAGTTGGCTACTGAATTTCATGATAATGATTTACTGTGTGTTCACTACCTTTGATGTTTATTGTGGTGAAGTAGGATTCAATAGTTTGCAATCAGATCACAGTATCCTCAAAGGATTAAAAAGATAACTCCATCAAAGATTGCTTATCTAGTAGGTATTATAGACATATATTCTTTGAGTTTTGACTCCTTCCTAGCTATTTTGGTTCTCATGTCATTACTATTTGTTAATAAGCATTTAATAAGCACTCTGTTACCTTGAATAGAGTGCCATGGTGTTGCATCTCACAGCAACCTCAAACTCTTGTGGTCAAAATATCCTCTTGGTTCAGCCTCCCAAGTAACTGGGACTACAGGAGCACACCATAACATCCAGCTAGCTTTTCTATTTTTAGTAGAAATAGGCTCTTGCCTCTTGCTCAGACTGTTTTTTTTTTTTTTTTTTTGAGACTGAGTCTCACTTTGTCACCCTTGGTGGAGTGCTGTGGCGTCATAGCTCACAGCAACCTCAAACTTTTGGGCTCAAGTGATTCTCTTGCCTTAGGCTCCTGGGTAGCTGGGACTACAGGTGCCTGCCACAACAACCTGGCTGTTTTTTAGAGATGGAGGTGGGGTTGGGAGGGTAGGGGGTCTCATTCTGGCTCAGGCTGATCTTGAACCTGTGAGCTCAGGCAGTCCACTTGACCTGACCTCCTACAGTGCTAAGATTACAGGCATGAGCCATCGTGCCCAGCCCCAGACTGGTCTTGAACTCCTGAGCTCAGGCAGCCTGCCTGCCTTGGCCTCCTAGAATAGGCATGAGCTATCTCTTGTGGCCTAGTCCATGATTTTAAAGGTATTTATTTTTTCCTTTTTATTTTTAGTTGTCATGTAATAATTGTACACAGTATTTATGGGATACTGAATGATATTTTGATATATATATATCTATAGTGAAATGATTGAATCAGAATACTTAGCATATCCATTACTTCAAACATTTATCATTTCTTTGTGTTGTGAACATTCAAAATCCTTTCTTCTAGTTTGTTGTGAATCTTATATTGTTATCCACATTGCTACCCTGCAGTGCTATACAATGCTAGAACTTACTCCTATCTAGTTGTAATTTTATTTTATTATTATTTTGGATAGATTTGGATATAAAATTAAATCAAGGGCAAGGCAGGTGGCTCAGACCTGTGTCCCTAGTACTCTGGGAACCAAGGTGGGAAGATTGCTTGAGGTCAGGAGTTCAAGACCAGCTTGAGCAAGAGTGATATTCCCATCTCTACAAAAAACAAACAAAATAAAAATTTTGGTGACATCATAGCTCACTGCAACCTCAAACTTTTGGGCTCAAATGAGGATTCTCTTGCCTCATGAGGCTTTCTGAGTAGCTGGGATTCCAGGCATGTAACACCACACCTGGAAAAAATTTTTATTTTATTTGTTTTTTGTAGAGACGGGAGTCTCACTCTTGCTCAGGCTGGTCTTGAACTCCTGACCTCAAGTGATCCTCTCACCTTAGGTTCCCAGAGTGCTAGGGTTACAGTTATGAGCCACCTGCCTTGCCCTGGCTGTAATTTTGTATCCATTAACAAACCTCTTTCTATCTTTTCCTCCCCCCTTCTGAGCCTCTCATAACCACAATTTTACTCTATACTTCTATGAGCTCAGTTTTTATTTAGCTTCCACATATGATGAGAACATGCAATATTAAATTTATTCTTTTTTTTTTTTTTGCAGTTTTTGGCTGGCTTTGAACCCACTACCTCTGGCATGTGGGGCTAGCACCCTATCCCTTTGAGGCACAGGCGCCGCTTTTGCAGGTTTTTTTTTTTTTTTTTTTTTGGCCGGGGCTGGGTTTGAACCCTCCACCTCCAGCATATGGGGGCAGCGTAAATTTATTCTTAATAGGTCCATTTTCAGTTCAGACAATATAGGTTAGTGTTGTTTTCTATTTTAACATATACATATAGTTAGATAGCTTGTTAAAACCCGTTTTGAAGGCCAGGTGTGGTGGCTCATGCCGATAATCTTACAGGGGTCCTCAAACTGCGGCCCGCAGGCCACATGAAGTGGTGTGATTGTATTTGTTCCCATTTTGTTTTTTTACTTCAAAATAAGATATGTGCAGTGTGCATAGGAATTTGTTCATAGTTTATTTAAAAACTATAATCTGGCCCTCAAACGGTCTGAGGTACAGTTGGCCCCCTGTTTAAAAAGTTTGAGGACCCCTGTAACGCTACAATGGAGATTGCTTGAGGCCAGAAGTGTGAGACCAGCCTGGACTACATAGTGAGACTCTGTCTCTACGCCCCCCCCCCCAAAAAAAAAAAAAATTAGCTAGGCATGGTAGGGCCCACATATGGTAGTCTTAGCTACCAGGGAGGCTGAGGTGGGAGGGTTTTTTTGAGCCCAGGAGTTTGAGGCTGCAGTGAGTTAAGATTGTGCCCTTGTACCCAGCCCGGGTAACAGAGCAAGACCCTATCTCTAAAAAATAAACACCACCTAGAGAGGTTGTAGTGATATTTGTTAGTGCTGATAGTAAGTAATCTCCTAATTTTCTAGACTTTTGTTTTCTGAGGAGTTTTGCATTAAAATGGACTACTTTTGTTTTGCTTCTTATATTAAGAAAATAGGAATGGTGTGTTTACTATATTTAACTTTAAAATTTTAGGAGTCCAGAGTAAGCTGAAAGTATAGATTTTTGTGGTACTGCTTGAGATTCCAGAAACTAGTTGAGAGACCTTTTGGATATAAGCTAATTTTTGAGATTTTAAAGATGTTTCCATCTTTACATTATTTTAAGTTTTTTTCCTTATTAAAGAGCATATCAGGGTTAGGTTTCCCTGCAGTTGAATTATTGATGGGAATCTAAATAGAGAATTTCTTTTTCATTTCTCTTGAAGTAAAAGAACCCTTTTTGCCATTTAGGTTATAGAAACTCACAACTTACTACCTCTGCTAATTGCTTTATTTTTCTTAGGTTTATGTGATTGTATTCATTATTTTTCTTCTTGGATTTTAAAATTTTAAACAGTATCTCATTAAAGGTTTCTTCTGTTCCCTTGGAGTAGGAATGTTTTTAATGGTGAAGCCTGGACATAACTCTTTATCAGAGCAACCCATTTCTGCTGCCTTAGAAAGCAGAGGGATTTCTGGCTGCCATATGGGAGCTCCTCTTCCTGATCAGCACAATGCCTTTCCTCCGAGTGTAGAAGCCTTACAGGGTAGAAAGGCTGAGAGCATGTTGGTAGACTGGTAGAAGACATGGTAAAATTTATGAAGAAAGGAAAAATATCAGAGAGGTTTGTTTTCTGTTAATTAGATGGTATAAATAGTAAATTGTTAATTTTTCTGAACTCTGGTAGTGTTAGTATATGAGTGCATTGAATTTTGTCCCCCTGTCCTCTTCTGCCCAAAGTTTCTATTAAGAAAATTCCTACCTTACAGAAAAATTGAAAGAACAACCTAGCTTCAATAATTAATTACTAACATTTTGCTATCTCTTCTGTATCTATGCACATTTCCCCCTCTATGTGTCAAATTGTTTTTTTAACCATTTGAAAGAAAATTAAGTTTTGTGTCATCAGTTAGCAATTTTTAAAATTTTTACATTCTGCCTTGAAAGGTGTAGCATTTTAACCTTAGGAGTCATAAAGTGAATCAGTTTTATTTCTTTTTTTTTTTTTTTTTGCAGTTTTTTTGGCCGGGGGCTGGGTTTGAACCCACCGCCTCAGGCATATGGGGCCGGCACCCCACCCTTTTGAGCCACAGGTGCTGCCCTATTTCTAATATTAATATTAATCATGATACAAATATATTAATGTATCAGACTCATCCTTTAGAAATTTGGCAAGTATAGCTAAAATGAAGAAATAGGAGACTCTCATTAGTTCACATTCAACTCAGAGTTGTTGCAAAGAATTCCATTGTCTTCAAACTAAACCCCCTAAACCAACCACACATAGCTATAGTGTCTCTGCCCCCAATTTTTTCATCATATGTTGCCTGGGAGTGGGGATGAAATAGGCAGAGGAAGAGTAGAAGGAAACATTTATTACTTGGAGCTAGATGCATCACATATGTTTGCTTATTTAATCTTAAATGATTGCATAATGATAATAATAATTCTATTATAGATACTAGTATTCCTGTTTTATAGCTGAGGACAGTGAGGTTGAGGTAAGTTAAATAGTTTGCCCAAAGTCACACGGTGGTAGAAGAGGTGTGAAACAGGTATGAAGCTGAATGTGTGTCTTTTTTTTTTTTTGAGACAGAGTCCCACTATCTTGTCCTTGGTAGAGTGCTGTGGCATCACAGCTCACAGCAACCTCAAACTCTTGGGCTTAAGAGATTCTCTTCCTTTAGACTCCCAAGTAGCTGGGACTATAGGCACCTGCCGTAATGCCTAGTTTTTTTTTTTGGTTGTAGCCGTCATTGTTGTTTGGCAGGCCCAGGCTGGATTTGAATCCGCCAGCTCTGGTATATGTGGCTGGTTCCCTAGCCGTTTAAGCTATAGGCGCTGAGTCTTTAAATTAATTTTTAATTAAAATCATAACTGTAAACATTTGTGGGATACAATGTAATGATTTGATATATAATGTGGAATTCTTAAATCAAACTGATTAATATAGCTATCACCTCATTTACTTATTTTTGTGGTGAGACGTTTAATATTTACTCTTAGTTACCTTGAAATATAACCTTGCATTGTGCACATTAGGTGAGATCCCACCAAATGCCCTCCCTCCTTCCACAAATCGTCCTTTTCCCTTTCCCTCTCCTCTTCCTTCTCACCCCTCCCTTTTGTTAGACTATATTTGTGTTTTATCATTTGTATGAGTATGTAAGTGTTTATATATTGGTTTCATAATAGTATAAGTCCCTGTATATTTGAATTAAAAGAAAAGTCTGGCTGAGCATGGTGGCTCATGCTTGTAATCCTAGTACTCTGGGTAGCTGAGGTGGGTGGATTGCTTGAGCTCAGGAGTTTGAGATAAGTCTGAGCAAGAGTGAGACCCTCTCTGTACTAAAAATGGAAAAATAACTAGCTAGGAGTGGTGGTGCACATGGTAGTCCCAGCTATTCAGGAGGTTGAGGCAAGAGGCTTGCTTGAGCCCCAAAGTTTGAGATTGCTGTGAGCTATGATCATGCCACAGCACTCTACCTAAATCTGCTATAGAGTGAGACTCTGTCTCAAAAAGGAAAAAAGAAAAAAAAATCTATGCTTTTTCAGGTCACTGTGATAACAGTACATTTGATTTAGGAATCTCAAGTGAAAAATTAGATGATAAGTAAAATGTCAGGTGATTTTACCGTTGTATAGTTGGATAAGTTATTTTAACATCACATGATTGGTGGTCATGGTGTAACTTGTCAATAGTACTTTTTAGAATATAATTGACAAAAGATTTTAGGCAGTTTAATAGTGTTAAGTGCAGAACTTGTAGTTATGTTTTATGTTTTTGCTCCCTTTTATAAAAAAATAGTGGAAAATTACAGGGTAAATTAGCCAAAATGCAACTGAATTCTACCACATCAGTTTTCTCAGAGGAGATGGTGCCAAACATGGCACCACACCCCAAATCAACCAGGCACAGCCCATGAAAGAATCTAAATCAGGAATTCCATGGGGGAGGTTGTGACTCATTCCTGGATCCTGGAGAAAAAGCTGACATGAGGAAGGAGAAAACTAAAGCAAATAATGGGGTTGTAAGTTGCTCAGGTTTCTGTTAGTGGTAGAATTAGGAATATAGGAGATTCTTGGTATTCCTGAAGGATATATGTTGTTAAGAATATTCCAGAACATAGCTAATTGAAATGTTGATGCTATGTAGTTTGCTAGGCTGAAGCACAGGCTAAATGACTAGCCTTCACATTCAATATCACACTTGTATTTGTAGTAGGTATTTTTAATAGTAACAATAATTAATATTTATTTAGTACTTAACTTGGTGCTAGTCCTTATTTTAAGAAGTTTTACACATTAACTCTTAAACACAACAGCCCTATGAGATAGATGAGGAAACAAAACAAGAGGGGTTGAATAAATTTTATAAATTATTTCCTTAAGGTCATGCCTGTATAGTAAAAATGTGAGTACTGAATATTAAAAAAGTAAAAACTCATGTTTTTCTTATCTAGCTCTAGCTCAGATGACTGGATGCATCTTCTTATTAGTCTATTGAATTTATTGTACCATGTCTGAGAAATTGGAACAGTAATCTTTTTCAGGATCTTAATAAGAAATATCTTGGAGTTTGTGTTATATTTAAAAATAAATTACAATCTTAAATTTTCCTTAAAGCTATCTCTTATGGAAAATAAGAAAAAAAAAATAAAAGAAGATCTAGAAAATTCTGGAGATTGAAGTAGCTGTTAAAAGATTTTCTGAGTTAAATTCATAGTTAGTACTCGTTGAGAGACCAGTTCTGAAATGGTGGTGTAGAGGCAAGATGTCTTTCTGAAGCTCAAATATGAGGATGAGACAGTTCCTGGCACTGCTCTTCTACAGAAAGTGGAGCTCTGGACAGATGGTAGGAGAATTGGACTTCCACATTCTTGATGTCTCTCCCCCTATTCTGCCAGGAACCAGATATATGGAAAATATCTCCACAACTCACAGTTTCTACACTGGAAAAAGTGACATTGAGGTGGTCAATGAGTTCTCTGTCAGGAGACCTGTTCTTATATAACCCACAAGTATTGTTGTGACTGCCTAAAGGGAGAAAAATCCTTGAGGACAGGGACAGATAGATGGGAGAGGTGCTTACCATCCATAGCCACTGAAACTCTGCACTGTAACTTGGCTAAAGGAGATGCCAAATCAGATTGGCTGTAGGAGGAATGTTTCTCAGTACCCTGGGCACAAACCCCTACCCAGCCTTCAAACATTGCTGGGATAATCACTTTGGGGATTTCTTCCATTTGGGACAGGCAGAGTGCTCTGCCCATTTACTAGAGCTGAGGCAAAACTGGGCTTAAGGTGTCACCTGGAACTGAAAAGGAAGCAGCAATCTAACAGTGAAGATTCCCTGAGTGAAGATATTTGATAAAAATGAAACCAAGTTGAACAGAGAAAACTGGAATAAATAACTTATCCTTCAATGCAAAGTTATAGACATAGACATATATTCACAAGAAACAACAGTAAACAGAGAACCATGACCTCCTCAAAAGGACAAAGCAAATATCCAGCGACAGATCCTAATGAGAAGGCAATTTGTGAACTCTCTGACCAAGAATTCATAATGGCAGTTTTTTTTTTTTTTATTGTTAAATCATAGCTGTGTACATTAGTGCAATCAAGGGGTAAAATGTGCTGGTTTCATATACAATCTGAAATATTCTCATCAAAGTGTTCAATGTAGCCTTCATGGCATTTTCTTAATTATTGTACGTAGACATTTGTATTCTGTCTTTAGTAAGTTTTGCCTCTACCCATTCTAAGATGCACGCTAGGTGTGGCCCCACCCATTACCCTCCCTCCACCCTAACCTCTCCCCTGCCTTCCCCTTCCTTGGCCCTTTCCCCATAGTCTTGTGCTATAGTTGGGTTATAGCCTTCATGTGAAAGCTATAATTTAGCTTCATAGTAGGCCTGAGTACATTGGATACTTTTTCTTCCACTCCTGAGAGACTTTACTAAG
>CAUYPK010035545.1:0-16969 GCA_963574355.1 Loris lydekkerianus | reverse complement strand
CTGGTTAACATGTTTATATCACACTGGTTAACATAGCCTTCATGGCAATTTCACAGTTATTGTGTTAAGACATTTACATTCCACATTTACTAAGTTTCACATATACCATTGTAAGATGCACCACAAGTGTATTCTCACCAATTCCCCTCCTTCCACCTACCTCCCTCTTTTATCTCTTCCTCAACCCAACTATCATTCAGCATAAGGTTATTTAATTTCCACGTCCTTATGTGGGAATGAAAGTTTTCATTGGAGTTGAGTTCTACCTTTATTACCTTATTGTCTAAGAAGATACATGGTGTAATTTCTATATTTTTAAATTTGCTAAGGTTTGATTTGTACCTTTGAATGTGGTCAATTAAGGATCATATATCATGGGCTAACGAGAAAAAAATGTATATTTCTGAGGTTTGGGATGGTTTGTTCTGTATATCTCTATTAATCTCATTTGTGCTAGGGTGACATTTATGTCCTTTGCATCTTTGTTTAGTTTTTATTTAGAGTATCTGTTCAGTTCTGTCAGAATGGTTTTAAAGTCCCTGGATATTATGGTGTTCTGATATTTATCATATTTCTTAGACCCATCAAGGTTCTGTTTCATATGTCTGGGAGCATTTAATTTGGCTGCATCAGTATTTAAAATTGAAATGTCTTGTTCAATTGTTCCTTTGACTAGTATAAAGTGTTCATCTTTGTCTTTCTTAACTTTAGTTGTTTTAAGTCTGCTTGTATCTGAAAATAAGTTCACAAGCCTTTCTTTCTTTTGTTTTTAATTTGCTTGCAATACTAATTTCCATCCCTTAATAATGGGTCTTGATTTGTCTTCCAAGGCTATATGTCTTCTCAGCAGGCAGAAAATGGATGTCTTGTGCTTTTATATTAAATTAGCCAGCATGTTTCTCTTCAGTGGTGAGTTTAGTCTATTGACATTTATTGAGAGAATTGGTGAGTGTGGTGAAGTTCTATTTATCTTATTTTAGAAAAGTCCATTGTGTAGTTTTATTATTTGAGCCATTGTGGAAGCTATGTTTTGACCTTTATCTTCTGGGTGTTTACTTGGCTGGTGGTCCATGTTGAGAATAGGTCTAAGTATTACCTGTATTTCTAGTCTTGGTGCAGTGAATTTCCTCAGTGCTTGTATATTCACAAAAGTTTTAATTTGTCCATCAATTTTGCAGCTCAGTCTTGCAGGATACAAAGTTATGGGATGAAAATTGTTTTGTTTAAGAATGTTGAAGTTGTATGACCATGCTCTTCTTGCTTGACAGTTTTCAGTTTAAAAGTCTGCTGTCATCCTAATGGTTCTGCATTTGTATGTCAGTTGGTGTTTACTCCTGGCTGCTTGTGGATGTTTTTCTTTCATGTTGACTTTGAAAAGGTTCATTGCAATGTCTTTGAAAGGCTCTGTTAGAGTTGAGATGGCCTGGGTTTCAATACCCATCTGAAAAGAGTGTGTCTGAATCTTTAGTAAAACTTGGGAGGTTTTCCTTTATGACATTCTCCAGTAAGGCTTCTATTCCTTGGTGCAATTAAGTTCCCCTTGAGTAATTCTTATTATTCATATATTTGAATGCTTCTCATAGTTCTCTAAGTGCTTTTTCTGCTTTCTCTTGTTTTCTGCCTCTTCAACTACCTGGGTTAACTAAAAAAAAATTATTCTTTGTATCTGAGGTTCTTTCTTCTCTATGGTCTAACTTATTTTTTATTCATTCCACTGCATCTTTACGTTCTTTGATTGTCTCCTTTGTTTCCTTAAGTTCTGCCATAAGGAAACAATCCACCCTTCATAACATCCACCTTTCTATATTCTACATATCTCTCGTCCAACATTTGGTTCTGTATTTCTATTTTCATGTCAATTCCTTTTATTTTCCTTATCACCCATATTTTGAATTCTCTTTTTGTCAAGACTATGAATTATTTTTGGGTGGAGGCTTCTGCTTTAGCTGCCTTATGGTCCCTTGTTGGAGTTCCTCTGTTTTGTTTTTTCATGTTGCCTGAATTGTTCTGTTGATTCCTCCTCATGTGCTCTTTCTTCTTGTATACATCCTTTTTCATTCACACTGCTTCCTATGTTTCAAACAGAAGTCCTTGCTGTTGATGACAGTATGTTTTAATGTGTCACCATGACACCAGGTGGAGTTGTAGATTTTTAGGATATGGAGAGCACAACCAGAAACATCTATGGTACTTATTTCAAACTTAGTTGCCTTTGGTGATCACCTGATTGTTTCTTTAGCATTCAGACCCTGACTGATTGGGACTTTAAAGCTCACAAGAATTTTTCAGGGGCTGGTCTCACAGTGTGCCCTGACTTTAGTTCCCATGGCATGCGTGAGTCACTCAGCCTGTCAAAAGAGGGAGCTTCTGATATCAGGAGGAAGAATTATGATGGCCATGCTTTAGGCCCCTTCAAAAAACTTCTCTTGACCTTCCCACAATGGCAGCCTTCTGGCAAGACCTTCTCAGTATGACTACCTTAGCTGCAACCAAACCTTCTGGCATTCAAATCTGGTTGCTGTATGCTGTTCTAGCCCACCCACTTTTCCAAGATTTCCACTCAACATCTAGCTTCCCACAACAACTGAGAACTTTGCAAAGGCTTTCTCTCATCCTGGGCCTCTGTGGGTAGTCAGCCAAACCCAGTCTGTGGCACTAACTTGATTACTTCATCAAATTTCCACTACTTCAGATAATAAGCTGTATCCAGCTCATATTCTCCTCACTGCATTCCCTAAACTATAATTCTGGGTAAGGTCCTCATGCCAGGTATCACTGTGTTTTGCTTTTTTCCCCAGTCATTATAGGAGAGCTCAGGTGAACTATTTCTCGTCCACCATCTTCATCTGCCTCCAAATATTCTGTTCTTGTTTTCTTTTTTTTCAGCCACTTTGAATGGGATAGTTAAATACGCATGTCTTCAATTTCTGAGATGTTTTCTTCAGCCGTAAATTTCTATTACTGAGAGTCTCAACTGTATTTCAAAGCTCTTTTAATACCTTTTTCAATACATTATGCCTTGCTCTATTTTTTTTTTCCCATTATTTTTACAACCCTGGTGGCTTTGCCTTTGAATTCATTAATTTATTTTTTTGTATTAATTTTTTTTTATTTATTTATTTTTATTGTTATATTATAGCTGAGTACATTAGTGCAATCAAGGGATACAATGTGCTGCTTTCATATACAATCTGAAGTATTCTCCTCAAACGGTTCAGCGTAGCCTTCATGGCATTTTCTTAGTTACTGTATGTAGGCATTTGTATTTTGCATTTAGTAAGTTTCACCTGTACCCATTCCAAGATACACCATAGATGTTGCCACACTCATTACCCTCCGTGCACCAAAACTTCCCCCCTCCCTTCGTGTTCCTTGGCCCTTTCCCCATAGTCTTGTGCTATTGTTGGGCTATAGCCTTCATGTGAAAGCTATAATTTAGCTTCATAGTAGAGCTGAGTACATTGGATATTTATTATTCCATTCCTAAGACACTTGGCTAAGAAGAATATGTTCCACCTCCATCCATATAAACATGAAAGAGTTAAAGTCTGCATGTTTCTTTAAGGCTGCATAATATTTCGTGGTGTGCATGTAACACAATTTGCTAGTCCATTCATGGGTCAATGGGCACTTGGGCTTCTTCCATGACTTAGCAATTATGAATTGGGCTGCAATAAATATTCTGTTACAGATGTCTTTGTTATATTGTAACTTTTGATCTTCTGGGCATAAACCTAGTAAAGGAATTATAAGATCGAATGGCAGGTCTATTTTTAGGTCTCTAAGAATTCTCCAAAGATCATTCCAGAAGGAATGTAGTAGTGGGCATTCCCACCAAGTGTAGAAGTGTGCCCTTTCCTCCACATCCATGCCAACATTTCCGGTTTGGGGATTTTGTTATGTGGGCTATTCTTACTGGGGTTAGGTGATATCTCAAAGTACTTTTGATTTGAATTTCTCTGACGATTAAGAATGATGAGCTTTTTTTCATGTGTTTGTAGATCATGTGTCTGTCTTCTTTAGAGAAGTTTTTCTTTAAGTCCCTTGCCCACTCTGAGATGGGGTCATGTGTTCTTTTCTTGCTAATACATTTGAGTTCTCTGTGGATTCTGGTTATTAAACCTTTAAGGGAGGTATAACCTTCAAATATTTTCTCCCATTCTGAGGGCTGCCTGCTTGCTTTACTCACTATGTTCTTGGCTGTGCAGAAGCTTTTTAGTTTGATTGGGGCCCAGTAGTGTATTTTAGATACTGCTTCAATTGCATGGGGAGTCTTCCTCATAAAATATTCACCCAGGCTTGTTCCTTCAAAAGTTTTCCCTTTCTCAAATATTTTTATAGTTTCATGTCTTTAGTTTAAATTTTTAATCCAGTGAGAGTCTACTTTAGTTAATGGTGAAAGGTGTGGGTCTAGTTTCAATCTTCTACAGGTTGCCAGCCAGTTTACCAAGCACCATTTGTTAAATAAGGAATCTTTTCCCCACTGAATGTTTTTAAATGTCCTGTCAAAGATCAAATAATGGTAAGTAGCTGGATTCATCTCTTGGTTCTCAATTCTATTCATCTACTTCTCTGTTTTTGTGCCAGTACCATGCTTTTTTGATCACTATTGTTTTATAGTACAGTCTCACGTCTGGTAGTGTGAATCCTCCTGCTTTGTTTTTATTGCTGAGTAATGTCTTCTCTATTCGAGGTTGTTTCTGATTCCATATAAAATGAAGTATTATTTTTTCAAGATCTTTAAAGTATGACAATGGAGCTTTACTAGGAATTGCATTAAAAGTATATATTGCTTTGTGCAGTATGGACATTTTAACAATGTTAATTCTTCCCAGCCATGAGCATGGTATGTTTTTCCATCTTTTAACATCTTTGGCTATTTCTTTTCTTAGAGTTTCATAGTTCTCTTTGTATAGCTCTTTCACATCCTTTGTTAGGTATACTCCCAAATATTTCATTTTCTTTGGAACTACTGTGAAAGGAATAGAGTCCTTGACTGTTTGTTCGGCTTGGTTATTGTTGGTATATGTAAAGGCTACAGGTTTATGGGTGTTGATTTTGTAGCCTGAGACATTGCTGTATTCTTTTATCACTTCTAATAGTTTTTTAGTAGAATCCCTAGTGTTTTTCAGATACACGATCATGACACCTGCAATGAGTGAAAGTTTGATCTCTTCTGACCCTATGTGGATACCCTTGATCACCTTTTCTTCCATAATTGCAATGGCTAAAACTTCCGTTACAATGTTAAAGAGCAATGGAGACAACGGCAACCTTGCCTGGTTCCTGATCTAAGTGGAAATAATTTCAATTTAACTCCATTCAATACGATATTGGCTGTGGGTTTGCTGTACATGGCCTCTATTAGTTTAAGAAACGTCCCTTCTATACCAATTTTCTTAAGTGTTCTGATCATGAAGGGATGCTGGATATTATCAAAAGCTTTTTCTGCATCAATTGAAAGAATCATACGGTCCTTATTTTTTGGTTTGTTTATGTGTTGAATTACATTTGTGGATTTATGTATATTGAACCAGCCTTGAGACCCTGGGATAAATCCGACTTGGTCATGGTGTATAATGTTTTTGATGTGTTGTTGGAATCTGTTTGTTAGCATCTTATTGAGTATTTTAGCATCTATATTCATTAGTGATATTGGTCTATAATTTTCTTTACTTGTTGGGTCTTTCCCTGGTTTGTGGAGCAAGGTGATGTTTGCTTCGTAGAATGTGTTGGGTAATATTCTTTCTATTTTTATATTTTGAAAGATGTTTAGTAGTATAGGTACTAGTTCTTCTTTAAATGTTTGGTAGAATTCTGACATAAAGCCATCTGGTCATGGGGTTTTCTTTTTAGGGAAATTTTCTATAGTTGATGCTATTTCAGATCTTGATATAGGCCTGTTCAATATTTCCACTTCGTTCTGGGTAAGTCTTTGTAGGTGGCGTGCTTCCAGGTATTGGTTGATTTCTTTCAGATTTTCATATTTGTGAGAGTAGAGTTTCTTGTAGTATTCATTAAGGATTTTTTTGAAATCTGAGGGGTCTGTTGTTATTTCATCGTTACCATTTCTGATTGATGAAATTAGAAAGTTTAATTTTTTTTTCCTGGTTAGTTTGTCCAAAGGTTTATCAATTTTGTTGACCTTTTCAAAAAACCAACTTTTGGATTTATTGATAGGTTGTATAATTCTTTTGTTTTCGATTTCATTTAGTTATGCTCTGATTTTGGTTATTTCTTTTCTTCTGCTGGGTTTGGAGTTGGAATGTTCTTCCTTCTTCAGTTCCTTGAGATGTCCAATTAAGTTTTTAACTTTCTCTCTTTCCATTTTCTTGAGGAAGGCTTGTAGTGCCATAAATTTTCCTCTTAGGACTTTCTTTGCAGTTTCCCAGAGGTTCTGGTAATTTCTGTCTTGATTGATGTTTTGTTTTAAAAACTTGGTGATTTTCTTCTTAATCTCGTCTATATCACAAGTATCCTTCAGCATAAGGTTGTTTAGCGCCCATGTTTTTGTATTGGTATGCAGATTTCCGTTGTTATTTAGTTCAACTTTTATTCCATGATGGTCTGAGAAGATGCAAGGATTAATTTATATTTTTTTAAATTTGCTGAAGATAGATTTGTGGCCTAGGATGTGTTTGATTTTGGAGTATTTTCCATGGGCTGATGAGAAGAATGTATATTCAGTTTTGTTGGGATGAAAAGTTCTGTAGATGTCTGTTAGGACCAGATGTTGAATGGTTGAGTTTAAATCTAAGATTTTTTTGGCTTAGCTTCTTTTTGGAATATCTATCCAGCATTGCTAAAAGAGTGTTAAAATCTCCAACTACTAAGGAAGTGGAGGAAATTTAGTTGCTCATGTCTGTTAGAGATTCTCTTATAAATTAAGGTGCATTGTGGTTGGGTGCATAAATATTAATAATTAAAGTATCATCATATTTAGTATTACCTTTAACAAATATAAAGTGTCCATTTTTATTCTTAATTACTTTAGTTGGTTTAAAGCCTATTGCATCTCCAAACAGGATTGCAAGGCCTGCTTTTTTTCTTGTTTTCATTAGCCTGGAATATAGATGACCATCCCTTCACCTTGAGTCTATATTTGTCTTTTAATGTAAGATGTGATTCTTGTATGCAGCAGATATCTGGCTTGAGTTTTTGTATCCAGTCAGCCAACCTGTGCCTCTTTAGAGGACAATTTAAACTTTTTACATTAATTAAGAGTATTGATAAGCCTTTTGAGAGTCTGGTGGACATTTTTAATCCTTTGCAACTGTGGAAGTTGGAGTTTGATCAAAATTTTCTGGATGGGTTTACTTTTGTAAAGTAAGAGGATTACGCTAGACTTTATGGAAGATAGGTCTGAGAATATCCTGGAGAGCTGCTGTAGTTGTGGCAAATTTCTTCAACATGTGAATGTCATTGAAGTATTTAATTTCTCCGTCATAAATGAAACTCAGTTTAGTTGGGTACAGGATCCTGGGTTGAAAGTTATTTTGTTTTAGGAGATTAAAAGTCAATGACCATCCTCTTCTAGCTTGAAAGGTTTCAGCAGAGAGATCTGCTGTTATTATAACATTCTTCCCCTTATAGGTAATTGTTTTCTTTCATCTGGCAGCTTTCAGAATTGTTTTCTTCATATTAACTTTAGTGAAATTGATTACGATGTGTCTGGGGGGGGTGTCTTATTCGGGTTGAGTCATGCTAGAGTTCTGAAACTGTCTGCTATCTGAATTTCAGAATCTCTTGACATGTCTTGAAAGTTCTCCTTCATTATCTCATGGAGAAGAGACTCTGTGCCTTGTGAAGCCACTTCTTCGCTTTTGGGGATCCCTATAAGATGAATATTGGTTTTATTCGAATTATCCCAGAGCTCTCTGAGTGATCTGTTTTTGCCCTCCATTTGTCTCTCTCTTTGAGAGTTCGGGAGCATTCAAAAACTTTGTCTTCAATGTCAGAAATCCTTTCTTCTGCTTGCTTCATTCTGTTACTGAGGGATTCCACTGTGTTTCTCAAATCTTTGAGGGCTGCAACTTCTTGTCTAAATGTGTCAAAATTTTTGGTCATTTGGTTTTTGAATTTGTTGAATTTTTGAGTTGTATTTTGGGTTACTGCTTGTAGTTCTAATTCAATCTTACTTGTTATCCAGATTCTGAATTCAATTTCTGATATCTCAGATATTTGTTTGTGCATGGGATCTTGTGCTGTGTCTGCCCCATTGATCCTTGGGGGAGTTGATCTACTCTGATTATTCATATTACCAGAGTGTTTTTGTTGATTTCACCTCATGATTGTTTTTCACCATTGCCTCTGGCCGTCCTCAGAGTTGGGGAGGTGTCTCTCCAAGAATAGACCCCAGCGGGGTCACTCTATTGTTACTGGATCTTTGTAGGATGTGATCCTGTGCAGTTCCTCTGGGGGTGCTCCAGCTAGGGAGTTCTGGTTGTGGAAGCAGCTCCAGTGTGTGACACACCCAGATCCAGCAATAGGGCAGGAGGTGGTGTGCACGGTTCTGGGAGTGCCTGGTGCCCAGTGACTTTGGTGCAGAGAGCTCAAGGCTCCAGCAGTCTCTGGTCAGGAGAAGGGCTCTGTACAGAGGCAGGGAGGGCTCCAGAGGGCACGTGGCTACCAGAGTCCCTGGCCAGACGAGTGGGCTAGTGTGGAGGCTGGGAGGACACAGGAGAGAGGACACAGGGTTGCGCAGCTTTTGCAGCTCCTGGTCAGGGCATGCGGAGGCCAGGTGGGTGTGGGTCGCATGTCGTAGGTCGCGGCACAGCTCTTATGGAGGTCTGGGCAGTGCAAAGCCCAGGAGTTTGAGGTTGCTATGATCTGTGATGTCACAGCACTCGACCCAGGGCAACAGCCCGAGGCTCCAGTGTGCCAAAACCAGCTCACTCTGCCCCTAAGGATTAAGGCTGTAAGGCACCTCAGATCCCGCCTTTAGGCTGCTCAGTCACTAGGTTACTAGGTCCCGCCTGATCCTTGCTCTGGGACCCTGAGGCCAGAGCTTGCCGGGACAGTTCTCTCACAATTGCTTTCTGCGCCCAGCTCAGTGGGTCAGTCTGGGGCCCCAGACAATGCCCAGAGTTCTCCACACTCCTGCTCAAGCTCTCCCCAAGGCAGTTCAACTGAGTGCGAAGTCCAAAAATACCAAAACAGTTCACAGGTATGGTGTTTTCGGTTTACAGTCTCACCGCTGCTTGTACTTACAGTTGCTGGCAGGATTAGGTTGATTGAACACACACAACCACTTGCCAGTTTTTCACTGTTTTTGTCCTCTTCTTGGGATCCAGAAGTCCCTTGCTGACTCCCTGTATCCTCAAAGGGATGATTATAGGCAGATCCCACCAGCCAGAGATGCCTGGAGTCTTATCTCCCCAGACTCACTGTGCCCTGTTGCAGGGAAGCTGTTACTCAGCCACCATCTTTAATCCCTCAACATGTTTCTTATGAAAGGGACACCTGGTCCTAGGCTGGACACTTGGGCATTGGGCTGTTCACTGAGGTATGGCAGTGCCCTGTCAAAGGTACACTGTGAACATCATAGTCCTGTCCCCTGGATCCTTTTCGGGGCAGGGTGAAAGTTTACAGGCACTCTCCTGAGAGAGACCACAATACCAAATTATGAAGAAAAATGCAACAGTGGTTTATCCTCAAGAAGGGCTGTAAGTGAAGAAAATGAAGGCTTAGAGGGACAAGTAAGGAAGAGAGAGAAAGAAGGGGCATTAGGGAGCAAGGTGCAGCCTCGAGGGCCCAGGTGGTGCCGTCTCCTTCCCAGCCCACACCGTCAGTAATGGCTCAGTCTTCCTCAGGCACGACCTATCTTCCTCCCTCCTGAAGACCACCATCATTCTTTTAAGGCATTTATCTTGGGAAAGTAGATTCAAAGCCTGACTCATCATTTTTTTTCTGGCTCCCAGCTACAGAATAACCCCCAAATAAGCAGGTGAAAGGGACATGTGTAGCTCTTCACTTAATAATCCGGCTTCTTTAGACCCTTACAAGGGATCCAAGTGTTGGGAACCAGGGAAACTGTCTTCCAGGCCAGGTGAGGGGGACATGGAATCTTGCGACCTGGGAGTGGCTGACCTCTGTCTCCACAGGTAGGAGGAAGGCACTGGTGAGCCTGGGCAAGGAGGAATCACTAACTGCCAGCTACCTTTCTGCTGAAGACCCAGCACATTCTGGATCAGAATGGATCCAGAGCACTTGATCCTGAAAGTTCATATAGCTGTCACCTCTAGCCCCTCTGCCCACCTTGGACCACTCTAGCCACACTGGCCTCCTTAGTGCCTCACAAAGGCAACAGACATCTGCCTCAGCCTTGTCACTTGCTGTTCTCTACCTGGAAATTATCTATGCACAGCTTACCCCTCACCTCCTTTAGGGCTTGGTTCCTATATCACTTCCTCAAAGAGTCTTTCCCTGACCATCCTCCATAAATAGCTCACAGCTCCCTACCTATTTCTGCTGAATTTCAATGTCCCGAGTTCAACCTGCCTAATGCCCCTAGTTCAAGTTCAATGCCCCTAGTTCAACCTTCCTCATTCTGCGAGGCTTTAATACAGTTCCTGTGGGTCGTGACCCACAGGTTGAGAACCATTGCCCTAGCTCTTCTTGGATGTGATAGTTTCGGTTTGTCTATTTGCTTATTGTTTGGGTTCACCCACCTGAGAGTAAGCTTCAAGAAGGCAGAACTTTATCCACTACTGTTCAAGTCCCAGAATCTTGAACACTTACTAGGTGCTCCAAAAATATTTCTTGAATTAATGCCTATCATCCTTGCTTTGCATTTGTGTGTATTTATGCCAGGTGGTGTATGTCATATGTGTGGATGTCTGATGATGGGACTTAACGAGCTGAATGGTGGAAGAGTGTTACAGCCCAAACCTGGACCATCAGAACTGCCATTGTAAAAAATGAGGCTCTGTTTACTTGCAAACTACAGGAGGAAATAATCAGGTCCACTACAAAAAAATGTTGCACACTCTGTGGCTTAAAACAACAGAAATTGTTTCTCTCATGGTTTTAAGGCTATAGTCACTCTGGTCTGTCTTTGCCTCTTCAGTTTTTGGTGGCCATTGGCATTCCCTGACTGTCACCTCTATGTTGTCACATCATTCTCTCTTTTGTGTCTGTGTCTCTGTCCTATAAGGACACATGTCATTGAATTTAGGGCCACCTGGACAATTCAGGATGATCACATCCTCTCAAAGTCTTAATTTTTGTTACATATTCAAAGACTTTTTCAAAAGAAGGTAAGATTCCCAGGTTCTGGGCTTTAAAAAAAATGAATATATGTGTTTTTTTAGGGGCCCACTACAGTTCACTATAGCAAATAAAGCTAAAATTTGAGTTCAATGTTTCTAATTCATCGTTAACCTTACTAAATCTGTGATTTCCATTTAAATGTGAAAAGGATTTCAAAAAACTGCTCTCAAGAGGAAATATGAAGTGGCTTATCTAAACCACATGGCACAAATATAATTTGATATTTATGCAGTGGGAATAAACTTAAACTGGCTTTTCACTATACACACTAAAACATCATCCTGTACCAGCCCCACATAAAGGTATGAAGGGGGCAACATTTGCTGTTGCCACTATCCTGGATTCTCTTTTGGATTTTTTTATTATAGTTTTTTAGCAACAACCCTTTCCCTATTCTATACTCTGTTAATTGTCTTAGTGTGTTGTACCACTGTAAGAAAATACTACAGAATGGGTAATGTGCAAACAATAGAAATCTATTTCTCACAGCTCTGGGGGCTGGGAAATCCAAGATCAAGGTGCTGGAAAATCCCTTACTGGGTGAGGTCCTGTTCCTCATAAATGGTGCATCCTTATAGTGACCTCATATGGCAGATGAGAAGACAAATAGGTCTACCTCATTCCCCTCAAACCTTTATATCTATCTATCTATCTATCTATCTATCTATCTATCTATCTATCTATCTATTTTTATTAAATCATAGCTGTGTACATTAATGCAATCATGGGTTACAATGTACTGGTTTTATATACAAGTTGAAATATTTTCATCAAACTGGTTAACATAGCCTTCACATAATTTTCTTAGTTATTGTGTTAAGACATTTATATTCTACATTTAGTAAAATTTACATGTACCCTTGTAAGATGCACTGTAGGTGTGGTCCTCCCAATAACTCTCCCTCCACTCATCCTCCTCCCTCCCCTCCCCTTCATCTCCCCTTTCCAACTTCTTCTTGGGCTATAATTGGGTTATAGCTTTCATATGAAAGCTATAAATTGGTTTCATAGTAGGACTAAGTACATTGGATACTTTTCCTTCCATTCTTGAGATACTATGCTAAGAAGAATATGTTCCAGCTCCATCCATGTAAACATAAAAGCCCCTCAGACCTTTAATAAAGTATAATCCCACCCAGGAAGACAGAGCTTTCATGGCCTAATCCCCTCAAGAGCCCCACCTCTTTTTTTTTTTTTTTTTTTTCTTTATCTCTCTCTGCTCTTCCTTTCCCCCAAGTCCCACCTCTTAATACTGTAGCATCAGGGACTAACAGAAATTTGGAGAATAGCATTATTCTACAGGCAACCCTCCAGGACAGTAGTTCATGTTTCTAACCTTTCCATACTATAATTATTCAGAACTTTGTAGCTTTTCTTTTCTTTTCTTAATGTCCTAGTATGACTGACTTTTGATGTTTCTCTTTACAGTTCAGATTATCGTTTGGTACTCATTGATCTTGCTATGGGTTTAATTGTGCCCTCTCAGAAAGATAGAAGGAAGTCCTAATTCACAGTATCAGAATATGATTCTATCTGGAAATAGTGTTTTAGGGAGGTAGTCAAAGTAAAACTGAGGACATTGGAGTAGGCGCTAATCCAATATGAGTAGTGTCCATATAAAAAGGGGACGTTTAGGCACAGAAGCAGACGTGTACAGAGGGAGGGTAGCCATGTAGAGCAGGAGAATGAGAATGGTGTATCTATAAGCTGAGGCCTGCTGGCACCCACCAGCAGGAGGAGAGGAAGGATCTTTGACTTCAGGTTTCTGAGCAAGCATGGCCCTGCTGCTTTAAGAACTCTCACCTTCATAACTGTGAGCCAATCCATGTCTGTTGTTTTAAGCCGTCCACTTTGTGGCACTTTGTTATGACAAAGTAATGGAATCCCCAAACTAAGCCATCTCCCTTTCTTTAGCACAGAGAATTCAGTCTCTTTCCACCACCACCCTGCTAGTTGCTATCTGGGTTTCAGTCTGAGGACTTTGGTGAGACTTACAATAATGGGATGAAAGGCTAATAATTGTTTGTTTAAAGCTTCAAAGAAGCCCTTAGGAGAAGAATTGTTCCAAATTTGAAGGAAGTAAATGGTGCAGTTCAAGATAAGGGCTTCATATGATAAGCTCAAATTAACTAGTGGATATGTTAATTTATGAAAAGGAGCTTCATAATTATTTATTGAAACATGATTTAAGATTTAAGATGATTCAAGAAGACAGGAATCTTGTTATGAGAATAATTAGGCACTGGGCTAAGTCAGTAGTAATTGTATGAATTTTCTCTTTTCCTCATCTTCCTTCTTCTCCATTGGCACATACCCAGCCTCCTAGCAGGCCACTATCTCTGTCCTGCATGTGTGGTGTCCCCATTTTCAGTAACAGAGGGCAGAAGGAGTCATTGATAATACCCAGAATGGGGCAGCAGGCTGGCCCGTGTCCTGGGAGGTTAAAAGACTGCCTGAGCCTCTAGTTGAGAAAGATATTTTTAAACTAGTGGTACTTTTACAGATTCTTCTCTTTATTTTAATATTGTTAGATGGGAAAACATGTCTGCATGAAATGTAATTTGTAATTTTATACTATTTTTTTTTTTTTTTTTTTTTTTTACTCTGGAAAGAAAATCCTCCTTATAGCATATTCACTGTTGATATTTGGTTGTCTGACATACACATGTTTTCTTATTTTTACTCTCTACGAAAGTGAGATACTAATTCAAATTTTAGGAGAAAGCATTGCCTTCCTAGTAAATATATAACAAGGATTAAGAGCCTTGATCTAAAGACATTAATACCTGTACTTCTTACACTCTGTAGGGTTGGTTAGGGTGGGTACTTTTGATAAAGAGTACTTAATGAATGTTTCTTGGAGCACACAGGAGGGTGGCTGCCCATTCTATTTTTTCATAAAGCTCATCCTGGAATCTTAGAAAAGTGAACATTCCCCAGAGTGAAACTCAGATGGTCAAATAGTATGTGGCATCCCAACCCATGTGAGTAAAAAATGTCATACAGAGTTCCCAGGAGCACATGTCATACTTGCCCACTGCAGGACATGGATGGAGGTTGCTTCTTGGCTTAAGAGTGTTGCTTCACCATCCCACCCACTGACCACTTTTCTGTGACTTTCCTCAAGGTCATTGTCACCATGTGGTAACTATTGCTGCAAATAGCCTGGCTCAAAAGTTGTTCACTACTTTTCTCAACAAATTAGACACAAACAACCTAATTTTTCCTCAAGGGCCAGCATTCATGATAAAGAAAAATAAAAACTTTCCCCTAACTTTTCTCTCTTTTATTTAATTATCAGTATTGTAATAATAATTTTCAGTGTCAATACATAAACTCTTAAATTAATTAAAATTTTTAAAGTGAGTCTGATTATCTCCCCTCCATGGGTAAAAATTTTTTATGTGTTTTTATGGAAAAACATATTTCTTCTTAGTGTCTATGGTTCCAAACTATGAAATTATCATTAAAATTGGACTTTTGGTTTGCAATCTCCTGATAATATGGAATCATACATGCACACACACTTTCTCTCTCTCTCTCTCTTTCTTACACACACATCAGATAAATATTTTACTTTAGGATACAAAATATAATATGTCATTTTCTTTCACCCCTTTTTATGTTGGTGTACTAGTAGGATATTCAGTTTCACTCATTATTAGATTCCCACCCCAGTTCAACATAGGTTGTTCAAAGGTCCATGGAGTCTCAGTCCAGATCTTATAAGAAGAGCCCTCTGGTGTGTGGCATTCATGACCACTGCTAATTGTAGGAGCAACACTTAAAAGGCAGATGTTCTGCTGGTCTTACCAACAAGTTGTGTAGAAGTCCTTGCCCAGTATCAAGGTCTCCTTCCCAGAGTTCTGCCTGTCCCAGCACATCAGACAGGTATTCGCCTCCCAGGGGTCTTGCTGCCTCCTCACATTGCTGAGTCAGCTGCTCAAACCCTCCACTCCCACCCAATACCTGCCAGGTGGGGAGGGTATTCCTCCCTCAGGCTCCCATCTGCTTTCCTGGTCAGAACAAGCTCTTTCAGCTCAGGCCACTCTGTACCCCACTAACAACCCCATAGGATTCTCTTCCACTTCCCAACCCCCAAATAAGACAGATATTCTCAAAATCATTTAATTCTGTAAAGGAAACCACAGATCTTCAAGCCTTAAATCCTTATTGCCACCAAGTATGGGGTTATAGGGGAAGGAGGACTATTTCTCATTTTTTCTGGATTCTTCTGTGGCAAACAAATAAAGACAAAACAAGCAAAAGAGGCAACGAAAGCCAGTAAAAACCCCCATGACATGTGATTTAACTCGGATTTTCTTTTTTTTTTATACTTAACATAGCTGTGTACATTAGTGCAATCCAGGGGTACAATGTGCTGCTTTCATATATAATCTGAAATATTCTCATCAAACTGTTCAACGGCATTCATGGCATTTTCTTAGTTATTGTATGTAGATATTTGTATTCTGCCTTTAGTAAGTTTCACCTGTACCCATTCTAAGATGCACCATAGGTGTGGCCCCACCTATAACCCTCCTTCCACCCTAACCCTCCCCCTTCCTTCCCCTTCCTTGGCCCTTTCCTCATAGTCTTGTGCTATAGTTGGGTTATAGCCTTCATGTGAAAGCTATAATTTAGCTTCATAGTAGAGCTGAGTACATGGAATACTTTTTCTTCCAATCCTGAGATACTTTGCTAAGAAGGATATGTTCCAGCTCCATCCATGTAAACATGAAAGAGGTAAAGTCTCCATCTTTCTTTAAGGCTGCATAATGTTCCATGGTATACATGTACCACAGTTTGCTAGTTCATTTGTGGGTTGATGGGCACTTGGACTTCTTCTATGACTTAGCAATTATGAATTGGGCTGCAATAAACATTCTGGTACAGATGTCTTTGTTATATTGTGACTTTTGGTCTTCTGGGTATAAACCTAGTAGAGGAATTATAGGTTCAAATGGCAGGTCTATTTTTAGGTCTCTAAGTATTCTCGAAACATCCTTCCAGAAGGGACGTATTAGTGGGCATTCCCACCAGCAGTGTAGAAGTGTGCCCTTTCCTCCACATCCCCGCCAACATTTCTGGTTTTGGGATTTTGTTATGTGGGCTACTCCTACTGGGGTTAGGTGATATCTCAAAGGAGTTTTGATTTGCATTTCTCTGATGATTAAGGATGATGAGCTTTTTCTCATGCGTTTGCAGATTTTGCGTCTGTCTTCTTTAGAGAAGTTTTTTCTCTTTAAGTCCCTTGCCCACCCTGAAATGGGGTCACGGGTTCTTTTCTTGCTAATAAATTTGAGTTCTCTGTGGATTCTGGTTATTAGACCTTTATCGGAGGTATAACCTGCAAATATTTTCTCCCATTCTGAGGGCTGTCTGCTTGCTTTATTCACTATGTTCTTGGCTGTGTAGAAGCTTTTTAGTTTGATCAGATCCCAGTATTGTATTTTTGATACTGCTTCAACTGCCTAGGGAGTCCTCCTCATAAAATATTTACCCAGGCCGATTCCTTCAAGAGTTTTCCCTGCACGTTCTTCAAGTATTTTTATACTTTCATGTCTGAGGTTTAAATCTTTTATCCAGTGAGAGTCTATCTTAGTTAATGATGAAAGGTGTGGGTCTAGTTTCAATCTTCTACAGGTTGCCAAGCAGTTTACCCAGCACCATTTGTTGAATAGGGAATCTTTTCCCC
>CAUYPK010035542.1:0-20070 GCA_963574355.1 Loris lydekkerianus | reverse complement strand
TGTATCCCCATGACGGGTAAGACTGAAACTGCAAGAGCAGGCAACCTAAGACAGGGGCTATGTTTTTCCGCCATACAAAAAACAAGAGGGAATTGTTGGGCCCTGCCATGTGCCTGAGGCCTAGTGCAACTTCCTGAGCCTGTCTATAAGCAGATCCATCGAGCTACTTCCGCGTAGCAACGACTCAGCAAGGTCTGGCCGGAAACTGCCTCTACCTAGATACAGCCAATGTGGTACCATGCCACTGGCCCGACCCTGTCACTCACCTCTTCCCCCGCCTTCTTTCCCTGCCCCTTCTCCACAATAAAAAAATAAATAAATTAAAAAAAAAAAAAAAAAAAAGAAAACTAATAGAAAAATGGAAATAATATGATTTTTTATTATAAATATATAATCTTTCTTACTATCAATTTTTTAGGTTGACAAATGAGAAAAGTAAGAGAAAGAAATAATCCTATTATTTGATGTTCACATTATTAAGTAACTTAACATAAAAAAAAAACAACCTTTCCTCAATCCATAGAGGTGACTTGTACATGCTTTGTAGAAGAATGGATGTGTTGACATACAACCAATTTGCAGTACTCCTCTGGAAAAATTTTACCTTAAAGGTAGGTGAAGGTATCTATGGAGAACATCTGTAAGTACCCACTTGTGTACATACACTTCTGAAAAATCAATTTCAGAGTGTGGGTAACTTTTCTAAATCTGTAAAACTGAGCAAATCAAAGGTATACAACGAACTGTAAGAAAGTGGGAGGCAGAGAAGGTGCGATATGAGACAGTCCAAGCAATACTGGCTCTTCAACAGTGAAACTGGCAGGCTTAATACAATAGAACTATCCATTTGCCCTGAATGTGTTCTCTGAAGTTAATTAACACCTTTCTGTTCTTCTAGAGGAGAAATGTCATTAATTTAACATTGGAAGTCCTTGCAACATTGGTATTTGCAATACTGCTCTTAATATTCCGTGCATTTACTGATATAAAGACTATTGGACCTTACATTTTCACTTCTCAATCCATCAACACTCTGCCTTCTTCCCTCAAAAATGCCAGTGAATGGGTATTGGTTTACATACCTTCTAACATTAACGTGGTAAAAGAAATCACTGAGAATGTGAAGAGGATTCTAAACACCAATATAAAAGGTTGGTTAGACCTTAAATTTTTCTGTAAAACATTGTCTTTAAAGGAGCTAAAACAATGTTGAAAAAGAATAACGTTGGCGGACTCACACTCCACAATTTTAGTACTTACAATATAACTGTAGTAGTTAAGATAGTTAGATAATGGTAGAGGGCCTGACATACAGATCAGTGAAAAAGAATTAGAAAACCCAGAAACAGACCCATGCCAATGTGTCAAAATAATTCTTTATAATAGTTTGAAGGAATTAATAAGAGGATAACGTTTTCAGCAAATGATGCTGGAATAACAGGATATCAAAACAATGAAAGTTCATACTAAAAAAAAAACTAAAAATGGATCATAGATTAAATGTAAAATGATAAAAAATATTTAGGAAAGAGGGCGGTGCCTGTGGCTCAAAGGAGTAGGGCATTGGCCCCATATGCCTGAGGTGGTGGGGTCAAAACCATCCCTGGCCAAAAACTGCAAAAAAAAAAAAATTTTAGGAAAGAACATAGGAGAAAATCATTATAACTTAGCTTACTTGAAGAGTCCTTAGAAATGACGCCAAATCATAATCCATAAATGAAAATAAAATAAATTGGACTTGTGCTATATAATACTATTATTGGCAGATACTGGATTAAAATATTCATACCCAAATTTTCACTGTCTATTTAGATTAATATTTTATCATTTTATTGTGATGCCTAACCCTTCCTGGTATATGGGTCCCTTTATGTTTCCCCCCTTATGTTATAGTTTTTATATCTATATAATTGAAAACTTCACCAGAAAATGTTTTAATTTGCATATATATTTTAAAGATGTTAAGAAAAGTACTCATCCAGTTAATTACAATGGTTTTCCTCTTCATTCATTCAGGTTCCACATATTCTTCTTCCAGTATCCTTTTTCTTTTTTCTTGAAGAACTTCCTTTAACAATTTTTCAGAGCTGATCTACTAGCAATTTAGAATTCTCTTCATTTGCCTTCATCTGAGACTATGTTTATTTCAACTTCATTCCTGAAAGATATTGTCACTGGGTAGAGAATTCTGTGTTGACAGTGTTTTCTTTCAACATCTAAAAAATAATTCCTGTTTTCTTCTGACCTCTTTAGTTTCTGAAAAGAAATATGTAGTTATGTGAATTCTTATTTCCCTATAGTTAATATGTCCTTTTCTCCTGACTGCTTTTAACATTATTTTCACTCTTTAGTTTTCAGAAGTTTGAATATGATGCATCTGAGTGTGGATTTCTTTTGGTTATTTATTTTTTGGTTTCAAGAAGCTTTTTGAATTTGTAAATTTCTATCTTTCACCAAATTTAGAACTCTTCAGCAATTAATCCTCAAAATTATTTTCCAACATTGTCTTCTTTTCTCCTCTCCCAAAACTATGACACAAATCCTAGACATTTTATGTTGTTACACAGGTCCTTCAGTTGGTGTTCACCTTTTTTCCAGTCTTTTCTCACTCTCCTGGTCAGATTGGGTAATTTCTATTAATCTATCTTCCAGTTCACTTACCTTCTTCTGTTATCTCCATACTGTTATTGTGCCATGAAATGAGTTTTGCTTTCTTTTTAATGAACAATTTGATGTGCTCTCCACTCTTGATTTATCTTTATTTTTTTTTTGAAACATATAATGTACATACCAGATATTCAGAAATTTACAGTGTACAAATTCAATGGTGTTTAGGATATTCAGAGTTGTGCAAACACTACCATGATTAATTTTACAGCATTTTAATCATCCCCAAAAGAAATCCCATTCCCTTTAGCTGAGACTCCCCCAATCTCCCTTCTCTAGTAGCTTTTGTAAAAACATTGACTTACTTTTTGTCTCAATGGGTTTTCCTATTAAAGACTATTTCATACAAATGAAATCGATATATAGTTTTTATGACTGGCTTTTTTCACTTAACATATTTTCATGGTTCATCCATCTTGTAGCATGTATCAGTACTTTATTTCATTTCTTTGCCAAATAATACTCCATTGTATGGAATATTACATTTATTTGGTATGTATATCCATTATCAGTTGATGGTTGTTTGGGTTATTTCCATCTTTGACTATTATAAATAATACATATACTACTCTGAACTTTGCAAGTGTTGTATGGATTTATGTTTTTATGTTTTAATTTCTCTTGGGTATATACCTAGGAATGGAGTAAATAGGTCATGTGCTAACTCTCTGTTTAACTTTTTGAGGGACTGCCAGACTATTATCCTAAGTGACTACACCTCTTAAATCCCTTCAGCATTGTTTGAAGGTTACAATTTCTCTGCATCCTCACCAATTGTTATCATCTGTCTTTTTTATAATTGCCACATCAGTGGTATTTCATTGTGATTTCAATTTGCATTTCCTTGATCACGAGTGATTTATCTTTATATATGTTTATAATAATTCTCATTTTAGATTATAGTAAAATTTTATAAAACATTTAACATTGTTTTGTACCTCAAATATCCATTTGATACTAATATTTAAGAAATAGTGTTTTGAAATTTACAATATGAAAATAAGTTTTGTCCATGTAAAGTAATATTCTACCTCTCAAATAAGAGGGATCATTGGATGTTTTATTTAAATGTACATAATTTTTTCTCTCTGTAATTTGAGGCTTTCCTTCAGAAACTGAGTTTGAGAATTACATTCTGTATGACTATGAGTCTCGAAAAGTGCTGGCTGCCATTATTTTTGATTATGACTTCCAAAACTGCAATGACTCCCTGCCACTTCAGGTAAGAAAACTTTAGAGTTTTTCAAATAACTAGTTTTCTTATAATTGCACTTCTAGTTACTATAATTTTAATGAATTAATATTATTAATCCTATCTTATAAGTGAAGAAAAATTTTCCCAAGATCATACTCCTAGAGTACAATAGAGCAAGAATATGAATTCAGATGTGAGTAGTTGCAGTACCTGTACTCTTGACCATTATCTTATGCTGATGGGGAAGATCTGTATCTTCTACACACAGGCCTGAAACTGTGTGAAACTTTGACTACTCAAAGCAGTACTTCTATTCCTACAAAGGATGATAGAAACAAGCTTCAACAGATACCTCTTTAATAATAGGCAACCAGCATGAAAAATCCTCTTCTTCTGAATAAAAGACTGATCTAAGGCTCAGCCACATTGATTCACAGTTAGGACATTAGGACTGAGAAAGAATCTGATTATAGCCCATGAGAAGGAAAAAAGAGGACTGTGCTTTGAACTTTGTGTCTCCCTAGTAGATTTTATAGGCATTCTATCCTTATATGACAGAAATAAATGGCTAATCTATAATATCTAGATTCAATTCCTGTGTTTAGGACACGGATTCTTGTCAGTAGAAGGGAAGCTTCAGGAAAACCACTAGTAGTACATGTAATGTGCCTTCTTCTTGTTTACTCCATTCTTCCATGATTCCTTTATTCTCCGCCAACTTCCTTCCATTTACTAACCCAAAATTATTCATATGCTATATTGATTTGAGTATATATGTGTATTCAACAATATAAAGTAGCTCAAAGTATCTTCAGCACCAATTTAAGCTTCATTTTCACTACTCATAGACTGTGCTTACTCTATGTGACAATATTTGGAGAATAAACATAGTTCCCCAGATTATTTTCCCAGGTATTTGATCTATTTTGATTATTTTATGAACAAACGTTTGCAATCTCTGTTGTTGACTTTGTGAGATTTTGTTTGTTTATTTGTTTTAGGGGATACAGAGTCCTGCTCTATCATCCTGAGTTAAGTGCCAGGCATCATAGCTCACAGCACCCTCAATTTCCTTGGCTCAAGCTATCCTCTTGCTTTAGCCTCCTGAGTAGCTGGGACTACAGGCACCTGCCACAATACCTGGCTAGTTTTTCTATTTCTAGTAGAGATGGGTCTTGCTCTTGCGCAGGCTGTTCTCAAACTTCTAAGTGCAATCAATCTGCCTGTCTTGGCCTCCTAGAGTGCTCATGTTAAAGGCATGAGCCACCAGGCATGGCCAACTTTGTGTTTAACTTATACTTGATATCTACTACTTTTTCTCTGTCATAGCTGACTTTCTTGGCAAGATCTTTTAAAGGTTTCCCATTGCCTCAGGCTCATTCCAGAGTACTTTGCATATGGCTCTCAGTACCTGAATCCATATCCAGTCACAATTTTGTGACACCTTACATACTTTAGGCTCTAGTCATACTTAACTTCTAAAAGTTCTCTACATGTGCCATTTTATATTTGGCATTGGGCCTTTGGTCACACCATTTTCTCTCATGTAGGACTGTGCCATTTTATCTTTGGCTTTGGGCCTTTGGTCACACCATTTTCTCTCATGTAGGACTGTACCTTGTCAGCTCCCATTCAACTCCCATATCCATCCCTTCCTTTTCTGTACTTTCATAATAATCTGTACATATTACTGCTCTGTATGAGAGCATGGATACTACTTCAGGTATTTCAACAGAGGGACTACAAAGGAAATTTTTAAACATTCACATTCTAGATTCTAGTCAGTCTTGACCATTCAGGGTATCGAACCTTTTGACTTCTCTGCACCACACTGGAACAAGAATTGTCTTGGCCACACATTAAGTGCAAAAACACTAATTAAAACTGATGAACAACAACAAGAAAAGGTCCATGAATAATTTTCATGACAACCATCACCACAGATAAAATAGTCCTCATATAATTTGCATGTATCCTATGGGCCATGGGTTGTACACCCCTACTAGAGGGTCTAGATTGCTTTCCTCATGAGGTAAACCACCTTTCTTGAGTACTTTGTTGTCAGGTCATGGTTATCACAACACATATTCACTGTTACCTGTAGAAAAGCAAGCACCAAGAGATACCCTAGTGAAATCCCTATTATATATATACCCAGCACTTGTTTTCATTCATAACAACAACCCTAGTTCTTCATTTTAGTTTCTCCCTCTCATATAGTAACTCCTTTCCTTTTGGTACATTAGCATAAGTAGCCCAATATGACTAGGTGGTAATCGCATAAGTCTTAGTGGTAACTTTACTGTTTTCCCTATTGGAAATGTTCCTTTTGTCCCAGGAAATAAAGTCTTGAATCCAGTAGACCTTCAGATTGCAGAAATGGAAAATGCAAATACCAATTATAAGTATCTATTTGAAGAGAGTGATGGTAAGAAGGGTCAATTTTACTTCGTGGCTTTGGCTCCCATCTCCTTATATTGTAGCTATTAGTGACACGGAGCCATTTTTCAGTTGTTAACTACATAGACCACATCCTATAGAATAGTGCCTCAGATTAAAAGGACATTGTCCCCAAGTGGCTGCCTTAACTAAAATGTAATAGGCCATTTCATTTTCTTCTCTCAGACCTGCTGGGAATGTGGTAAGAACAAAAGATCTGTCAATGGGTAAGATGGCAGTCACTGTACCTTCTTCAGTGTAAAACAAGCCCCTTGCGTGAGACATGTTGTGTGTCTATACCCCTACTGTATACCCACTTCTTATTCTTCTTTATAATACCCCAAAGCTAGAGAGAGCATACATGTCCTTCAATAGGTGGGTGGAAAAAAACTCATGGAAAAAAACTCAGCAATAAAAAATGAACAATCGGTACATACAACTATTTAAAATAATCACCAGGGAATTATGCTGAGTGAAAAAAAACCCTGAAGATTGAAACTGTGTAATTCCATTTATATAATAATTTTTAAATGACAGCTTTAGAAATGCAGAACACCTTCTTCATTGTGAGGGGATAGGTATTGGGAAAAACAATGCAATGAAACTGTTTGTTATCTTTGTGGTGATGGATCCACAAACCTATATGTGTGATAAAACTGTACAGAACTTAATACACACTAACACATATACACAGGCAGAGTAAAAATAAAAATGGTTAACTCTGAGTAAGACTGATGAATTATATTAATGTCATTATCCTGGCTGTGATACTATGCTATAGTTTTATAAAATGTTATTTGAGGAAAGAGGTCAAAACTTACATAGGATCTGTTTATTATTTCTTCCAATTTCTTGGGAGCCTACAATTAACTTAATAAAAAGTTTAATTTTTAAGAAATATAACTTAAGAAAATAACTTGTCAAGTCTATACTTTCAGGGAACATTTCTGCAGTTTGTTACCAGAGAATTTTTTTGAAGATTTAAAGCACTATTCTTTGAACATGTAAACCACGAGCAGGAGGCACAGTGTTCCCTCTTGAATATGAAGCCAGCTCTTCTTGTTGCTTCCCTGCAACTGTCAGTGGTCATTGATGATCCTTCTTTTCTTCCTTTTGAAGAGTAAGAATGAGAGGATACAGTCTAGATGACTTTAAAAAAATGAATTATCAAACAAATGGGACTTTATTAAACTGAAAAGCTTCTGTACAGCTAAGGAGACAACAACCAAAGCAAATAGACAACCTACACAAAGGGAAAGGATATTTGCATATTTTGAATCAGACAAAAGATTGATAACTAGGATCTATAAAGAACTCAAATTAATCCACATGAAAAAAGCCAACAATCCCATATATCAATGGGCAAGAGACATGAATAGAACCTTCTCTAAAGAAGACAGATGAATGGCTAACAAACATATGAAAAAAAATGTTCATCATCCCTATCTATTAGAGAAATGCAAATCAAAACCACCCTGAGATACCATCTAACCCCAGCAAGAATGGCCCACATCACAAAATCTCAAAACTGCAAATGCTGGCATGGATGTGGAGAGAAGGGAACACTTTTACACTGCTGGTGAGACTGCAAACTAGTACAACCTTTTTGGAAGGAAGTATGGAGAAACCTCAAAGAACTCAAGCTAGACCTCCCATTTGATCCTGCAATCCCATTACTGGGCATCTACCCAGAAGGAAAAAAATCCTTTTTCATAAGAACACTTGTACTAGACTGTTCATTGCAGCTCAATTTACAATCGCCAAGATGTGGAAATAGCCTAAATGCCCACCAACCCAGGAATGGATTAACAAGCTGTGGTATATGTACACCGCGGAATACTATTCAGCCATTAAAAAAAATGGAGCCTTTACATCCTTCGTATTAACCTGGATGGAAGTGAAACACATTGTTCTTAGTAAAGCATCATAAGAATGGAGAAGCATGAATCCTATGTACTCAATTTTGATATGAGGGCAATTAATGACAATTAAGGTCATGGTGGGGGTGGGAGGAGGGGAGAGCAGAGATAGAAAGAAGGAGGGAGGGGTGGGGAAAGGAAGAGCAGAGAGAGGGAAGGAGGGAGTGGGGCCATGGTGTGTGCCACACCTTTTGTGGGCAAGACATGATTGCAAGAGGGAATTCACCTAACAAATGCAATCAGTGTAATCTCGTTTATTGTACCCTCAATGAATCCCCAATTTAAAAAAAATGAATTATCAAGGCACAGTGTTAGAAAAAATATATTTAACAATGTATTAGCATTCAAGATATTTTCAGAGGTCCTACAATTTAATAATCAAAAAAAGCCCAGTTTCAAAAATTGGTAAAATATTTAAATAATTCTCAAAAGGAGAAGTACAAATGACCAAAAAAGACTTTAAAACATGTACAATCCCACAGACATCAGAAAACCAAAATGAAATAGCACTACGCACCCACCAAAATGAATAAAGTTATAGTCTAACAAATATCAAATGTTGTTGAAGATGTGGAACTTTCAAAATTCCCACATGTTGTTGGGAATATAAAATGGTAATATCAGGTTATGAAAATGCCTACTATTTGTTTTTTCAGGCCAAGCTAAACATAAATTTACCTTATGATTCGTAAGTTGCACACCTGTGAATTTACTATAAAGGAGAAAAATGTATGTTCACAAAAAGATTGTGCAAGAGTGTTCATAGCATCTTTATCCACATTAGCTTAGAACTAGAAACAGTCAGATATCCACAAACCAGAAAATAAATGAGTTCTGATATATTCATGTCACAGAATATTGTGGAGGAGAGGGAAGGAATTAATAGCTGAAAAAGGCAATTACATAAATGAATCTTAAAAACACGATTTGGGGTTCAGCTCACATAGCACAGTGGTTATGGAACCAGCCATGTACACCAAGGCTGGCGGGCTCAAACCCAGCCTAGGCCAGCTAAGCAACAACGACAACTGCAACCAAAAAAAAAAGCCAGGCATTGTGGCAGGAACCTGTAGTCCCAACTACTTGGGAGGCTGAGGCAAGAGAATCACTTAAACCCAAGAGTTTGAGGTTGCTGTGAACTGTGATGCCACAGCACTCTACCGAAGGCAACATAGACTCTGTCTAAAAAAAAAAAAAAAAACACCATGTTGCATAAAGGAAGCCTTATATCAAAGAGTGTATTGTACTGTGTAATTCCATTTATATGGACTTCTGTCTTAGACAAAATAATGGTGAGTTCTGTTGTGAGATGTGGTAAAGATTCACTAGGAAAGAGCAGGAGAGAACTTTCTGGGCTATGGGAATGTCAATATGGGTTTTGGGTTACAATAAATATGCATTGTCACTTGTCAAAATTCAGCAAATAGATTTGAATATTTTGTTGTCTATAAATTCACCTCAAATAAGTACTATACAACTTTATTTTCAGTGCATCCTAAAATGAAATGTATTGATTAAATTTATACATAAAACCTCTTTTTGTCTTGTTTTATGTAAAAGGTAGCATGCTTGTCAGTCATTAAGTTTCTTTGTTTCTGAACTCTGAATCTATACTTCTATACTCTGCCCTTTGATAAGGTAGCTGCATTTCTGTTTTTCTAGTCAGTTTTACATGAAAACAGGGGGCCTACTGGCAAACTGTAAAGCTCAAGGAGGACAAGGGACTTGAGGCTTTCCTGTTGGCTTTCTATATGCTTATAATCCCTGTGAATGATATCCTAGCACCACTACTTTATTTTGGCAAGTAGCAGTTTCTTGCCATAGCAGAAGCCAAATACAGTTTACAGATCCTCTTTCTCAGAGGTCTGCATTCCAGTCTAAAAGACAGAGACAGAACCCTCCTTCAAGGTCAGAGACAAAACCCTCACTCATATATGCCCCCTCCCCAAAGGTATAAGTTTCAGCCCCATGGAGTCTCTCCTCGAAGTTTATAATTTTCAAAAATTTTGACATCTTGCTTTTTGTTCCCTTAGTCCTGGGTCTGACGAACGTTTTCTGCTGTTGCTGCCTATATAATACCTTAGAATTCTTACTCTTTCATTTACTGGGTAGAGTTTCTGTTTTTTCGATATATATACCTTGCAAATGCAAAGCACCCTGTTGTGTAGAGGTACCATAGCTTGAAATTCTCCTTTTTATGAGTAATTAAGATAATTCCAATATATTCCACCATGGATAATATTACAGCAAACAAATTTTGTCATTTGTTTCATGTTTTTGAAGGTGTATATTCCAAGTCTGTTATTAGAAGTAGGATTGCTGAATCAAACAAATGCATGCTCTGGTTTGAATGCTTGTCCCCTCCAAAGCTCATGTTGAAATTTAATTGCCTTGGTAATAGCAGTTAAGAGGTGGAACCTTAAGGAGATGATTAGGCCAAGAGGGTTGTATCCTCTTTGGTGGGATTAACGCCATTATAAAATGTGCTCTGCCTTCCACCAAGCAAAGACAATGTTCCTCCCTCCAGAAAACTCAGCATTCAAAACACTGTCTTGGAATTAGAATTGCCAAACAACTAGTACATTTATATTGGACTTTTCAGACTCCAAAACAGTTAGAAAACAAATTTCCATTGATTACAAAGTAATTAGTCTGTTATAGCAAAACAGACTACAGCAGTGCATGAGTGGTTTTGTTAAACAGTATCTGATTCTTGGTTGTAGGTGTGCCTTTTTGCATACCAGGAGGAATATGTGTAAGTGCCTCTGTGTTTGCTAAGAGAGTATTTTTGTCAGGCTTTTGATTCTGCCAGTATGATGGGTAACAAAACTATCTCTATAGTTTTAATTGGCATTTATTTCCTTATGTGATGTTGAGAATCTTTTTATTTATCCGCTGTGTGTCTTTTTTGTATGCATTGTCTGCACACAAAAGTGGATATGATTAGACGTATGTTGTACTTCAGAATCATTGTCATTTCTGATGACAGAATTCTTAGGAATAGGACAAGTGTCATCCTTTGGGTCACATGGTTTTCTATCTGAACCATATAAGGTTTATTTCATTTCTAATATTTGCTTTTCAGTTTGTTTGGTTTTAAACATAGCTTGTTTCCTATTGCTACTTCTAGGTAAAATATCATCTGCGTTTTGTTAGGGTTCAGAAGTGGTCAGATGGATTCGGCTGGGAAACAGCCTCTCTCTTTCCTAATCATCCCTCTAAGGGACCCAGGAACCCGCAACATCAAGATGGAGGACGTCCTGGTAAGCAGATCCCTAAGCATACATATTTTATTAACATAATGACATACTAGGGTACACTCCCATGCACATATATTTGTGTTAATCTTGGGGGGGGGGGGGAGTTCTTTTGTAAGTACACTTTTTTTTAGAACACAGTTATTCCCATTTGTTTTACTTTTATTTTTTAATCATTTTATTTTAAAATATTAAGAGGGTACAAATGTTTTGTTTATATGGCTAGCTTTAATAATGCTTTAGTCAAGACTATACATATGCCCATAAGCTGAATAGTGTTAACTGTACATGATAGGTAGGTTTTTAACCATCTTCTTCTTCCCTCCCCACACTTCTGGATTTCCAAAAATTTTTTACTTCCTTCTGTTCCCATATGTGCCCATTGAATAGTTCCAAATTATTAGAGAGTACATGTGGTGTTGGTTTTCCATTCTTCAGATACTTTACTTAGGATAATGGTCCCCAAATTATGCACTTGTCTATCACCTTTTGTTAATCCACTCATGAATTTCTGGCACTTGGGTTGATTCTGTATCTTTGCAATTGTGGATTGTGCTGTGGTAAACATTTGAGTGCAGATATCTTTTTGATAAAATAAATTCTTTACTTTTAGGTAGACACTTGATGGTAGGGTTGGTGTATCAAATGGTAGAGTCTGCTTTTAGTTCTTTGAGAAAGCTCCATGCTCTTTTCCATAGAGGTTATGCTCATTTTCAGTCCCCCAAATACTATATAAGTGTCCCTTTCTCTCTACATCCATACCAGCATCTCTTTTTTTATTTTTTGGACTTTTTAATAAAAGCCATTCTACAGGGGTAAGATGATATCTCATTGTGGTTTCTTTTTTAGATTCAGATCTATTTTTTAAATTTTTTTAAGTTTTAATTAAAATCATAACTTTATACATTTATGGGGTATGATGTGATAATTTGATATACAATGTGGAATGCTTAAATCAAACTGATTAACATAGCCATCACCTCACTTACTTATTTTTTTCATTGTGATTTTAATGTGCATTTCTTTGATGATTCATGAGGTCTACCGCACTTTTATATTTCTTTTATTTTTTTTTTTATTAAATCATAGCTGTGTACATTAATGCAATCATGGGGCACCATATACTGGTTTTATAGACCATTTGACATATTTTCATCACACTGGTTAACATAGCCTTCCTGGCATTTTCTGACATATTTTCATCACACTGGTTAACATAGCCTTCCTGGCATTTTCTTAGTTATTGTGTTAAGACATTTATATTCTACATTTAGTAAGTTTCACATGTACCCTTGTAAGATGCACCGTAGGTGTGATCCCACCAATCACCCTCCACCCATCCTCCCCCATCCCCTCCCCATCTCCCTCCCCCATATTCTTAGGTTATAACTGGGTTATAACTTTCATATGAAAGCCATAATTTAGTTTCATAGTAGGGCTGAGTACATTGGATACTTTTTCTTCCATTCTTCAGATACTTTACTACGAAGAATATGTACCAGCTCCATCCATGTAAACATGAAAGAGGTAAAGTCTCCATCTTTCTTGAAGGCTGCATAATATTCCATGGTGTACATATACCACAATTTATTAATCCATTCGTGATCGATGGGCACTTGGGATTTTTCCATGACTTAGCAATTATGAATTGGGCTTCAATAAACATTCTGGTACATATATCTTTGTTATAATGTGTACATATACCACAATTTATTAATCCATTCATGGATCGATGGGCACTTGGGCTTTTTCCACTTTTATATTTCTTTGATGATTAGTGAGGTAGAGCATTTTTACATATGTTTGTTGCTCATTTTTCTGTCTTCTTTTGAAAATGGCTGTTCATGTCTTTTGCCTACTTTTTAGTGGTGTGTTTTCTTGCTGATTTGTTTGAGTTCTTTGTAGATTCTGGATATTAGTCCATTATTAATTGTATAGTTAACGGTCTATAAAACTAGTGTATGGTGCCCCATGACCACATTAATGTACACAGCTATGATTTAATAAAAAAAAATTGCATAGTTTATGAATATTGTCTTCTATTTTGTAGATTGTGTATTTGTTCTGTTGATTATTTTCTTTGCTGTGCAGAAGCTTTTAGATTTAATCAAGTCTCTTTATTTTTGTTGTGGCTATAATTGCCTTTGGGGTCTTAATCATAAATTCTTTGCCTAAACTATTATCGAGAGGAGTTTCTCCTACATTTTCATCTAGAATTCTTAAGGATGCATGCCTTACATTTAAGTCTTTTATCCACCTTGAATGAATTTTTGTAACTAGTGAGAAATGAGAGTAATGTTTCATTCTTCCATATGGGGCTATTCAGCTTTGCCAGCATTTATTAAATATGTTTTTTTTCCCCAATGTAGGTTGTTTCCTGCTTTGTTGAAGAAGGTATAGATAGATGATTTTTATATCTGGGTTCTCTTCTCTGTTTCATTGTAATGTGTCTCTATTTTTGTTCCAATACCACGCTGTTTTAGTTACTATCGTCTTACAGTATAATTTGAAGTTTTATCATGTGGTGCCTCCAGATTTGTGTTTTTTTCCATAAGATTAGTGTGGCTATTTGGTATCTTTTCTGATTCCAAATGAAGCATAGAATTATTTTTTCTAGATCTTTGAAATATAATATTGGGATTTTTATGGGAACTGTAGATCACGTTGAGCAATATGGTCATTTTAACAATGTTGATTCTACCTATCCCTATCCTAATATTTTATTTTCTTGTTGCTATGGTGAATGTAGCAGTTGTAGCTATTGAGTCTTTGACTCTCAGCTTGACCATTATTGGTATATAGAAATGCTACTAATTTATGGAAATTGATTTTATAACCTGAGACTGCAGAATTTATTTATCAGTTCCAGGAGTCACTTGCTGGAATCTTTGGGATTTTCTAGATACAAGATAATATTATCAGTGAAAAAATGATAATTGGAGCTCCTCTTTCCTGATTTGGATACCCATTATGTCTTTCTCTTGCCTGATTACTGTGGCCAGGAGTTCCAGTACTGTGCTGAATAGAAGTGGTGACAGTGGGCACCCTTGTCTTCTTCTAGTTCTTAGAGGGAATGCTTTCAACTTCTCCCTATTCGGTATGATGTTGGCTGTGGGTTTGTGATATATGGCTTTTGCATGGTGTAGTTTTGAGATATATTCCTTCTATACCTAGTTTGTTGATGGTTTTTATCATGAAAGATGCTATATTTTGCCATGTGATCTTTCTGCATCTATTGCCCTGATGATGTGGTCTTTGTTTTTGCTGCTGTTTATGTGGTAAATCACAATTTTTGATTTACATACACTGAACCATCTTCCCTGAGATGAAGCCCACTTTGAAATGCTATATTTTTTTTATTAGCTGTTGCATTAAGTTTGGTAGTATTTTATTGAGGATTTTTACATCTGTATTCATAAAGCATATTGTTCTTTAGTGTTTTTTGTTATTGTGCCCTTTCCTGGCTTTGGTATAAAAGTGATATTGGCCTCATAGAACGAGCTCAGGGGGATCCCTTCATCTTGACATTGGGGAATAATTTCTGCAGTATGGGCATTGGCTTTTCTTTGTTAGTCTGGCAAAATTTTGCTGTGAATTCATCTTGTCTGGGCTTTTTGTTGTTGTTGGAATTTTTTTTTATTACTGTTTTGATCCTGCTCCTCATTGTTGGTCTCTTCAGTTTTATTTCTTCCCGAGTTTGGATGTTGGTGTATTTCCAAGAATTTGTCCATTTTCTCTGTTTTCCAGTTTATGTGCATAGACATTTTTCAAAGTATTCACAGATGATATTTTGTATTTCTATGGTTCTGTGGTAATATCCCCTTTTTCATTTTTAATTGAGCTTATTTGGGTCCTTTCTCTTCTATTCCTGGCTAATCTAGCAAGATATCTATCAATTTTGTTTATCTTTTCAAAGAATCAATTCTCTGTTTTGTTGGTCCTGTGCATTGTTATTTTGTTTCCATTTCATTTAGTTCTGCTCTAACCTTCATTATTTGTTTTATTCTGCTGGCTTTAGATTTGGTTTTTCTTCGTTTTCTACTTCCTTCATATGTGTCAATGGGGTGTTAATTTGTGATCTTTCTGTTTGATAGAGGCATTTAAAGCTATGAACCTTACAACCTTTTTTGCTGAATCCCATATATTTTGATAGCTTATGTCCCCTTTGTCATTCAGTTTGAGGAAACATTCAATTTCCATTTTAATTTTATTCTTGACCAAATAATTATTCAACAGCAGGTTGTTTCATTTCCATGACTTTGTGTAGAATTGAGTATTTCTGTTGGAGTTGATTTCTTGTTTTATTACACTGCTGTCTGAAAGGATACCTGGTATTATTTTGAGTTTTTTGAATTTGTTGAGATTTTTTTTGTGGTCTAAGATATAATTAATCTTGGAGAATGTCTCTTGTGATGATGAAAAATATATTAAGTTTGGGGGGGTAGAATATTCTGTTGGGCCCATTTGCTCAAGTGCCATTTAAGTTCAGTGTTTGTTTATTTATTTTCTCCTTTGATGACTTGTCCAACTCTTTCAGTGGGGTGTTGAAGTCCCAGAAATTATGATGCTGCTGTTTATCTCTGTGATTAGATCTAGTAGAATTCCCTGTTCGAATCTTGGAGCTCCTGTTACAGATGCATATATATTTTCCATTGTTATGTTTTTTGTTCAGTTGCTACTTTTATTATTATATAATGACTGTCTTTGTCTTTCTTTAACATTGTTGATTTAAAGTCAATTTGCTATGATAGGAGAATGGCTATACCTGCTGTCTTTTGGTTTCTGTTTGCACGGAATTTTTTTTTTTTTTTCATCCCTTCACCTTGTGTCTGTGTGAGTCCCTGTGGCTTAGATGCATTTCCTGGAAGCAGCAGATACTGGATTGTATTTTTTATTTATTCAGCCAACCTATGTCTGTTGAGTGGGAAATTCAGATCAATAATGTTGAGTAAAAGAATTGATATGTGGGATGCTGTTCTATTCGTCTTGTCAGGTAGTATCTTATTGCTTTGCTTTTCCCTCTGGTTTTATTATAGTTTTATGAGCTGTGAGCTTTAGCTTTTGGGTGATTTTACACCAATAGTTATCTATTGTGCTAATCCATGTATAATGCAGTTCTCAGTATTTCCTGAAAGGCAAGCTTAGTCATGACAAATTGTCTCTATGTTTATTAGCCTAGAAAAATATTTCTTGTTCAGATATGAATCTCAGTTTTTCAGTAAACAAAATTCTAGGCTGGCAATTGTTTTGTTTATAAGACAGAGATGGGGCCCAAATCCCTTCTGACTTCTAAGATCTCTGCTAAGAAGTCTGGAGTTAGCCTGATGGGTTTTCCTTTGTAAATTACTTGTTGTTTTCACCTCACAGCTCATAGGAGGTCCTTTTTGTGTTGGGCAGACTGATGATTATAGGCATTGGTGATTTCCTTTGTGCAATGAGTCTTCAAGGAGTTGAGCTTCTCACACCTGAATATCTCAATCTCTAGCAAGCCAAGGTGGGTGGGTTGCTTGAGATCAGGAGTTCTAGACCAACCTGAGCAAGAGCAACATCCCATCTCTGCTAAAGATAGAAAAACTAGCTAGGCATAGTGCTACATGCCTGTACTCCCAGGTACTGGAGATGCTGAGGCAAGAGGATTGCTCAAGCCCAAGAGTTTGAGGTTGCTATGAGCTATGACGCCACAGCACTCTAACCAGGGCAATAGAGTAAGACTCTGACTCAAAAAATAATAATAAATTAATTCATTAAATAAATAAATACACACATATATACATACATATATCTTTAGCAAGAAAAAGGACATTTTTCTCAATAATTCCCTCAAGGAGGCTTGTGCTTTTTCGTATTCACTCTCAGGGATGTGTATGATTCTTATATTTGGCCATTTTACATCATCTCCTATTTCTTATGGTCTTTGTTTATTCCTCTTGATTGTTCTTTTTCTTTTTTTCTTTTTTTTTTTTTTTTACTGATTTGGTTAATTCCAAAGAGTTGTCTTCAAGCTCTAAAATTCTTACTTCTTCCATGTGTAATCTATCCTTACAGCTTTCCACTGTGTTTTGTATTTCCTTAAATGAAATTTTGATTGCCAGAAGTTCTGTTTGGTTTTTTTTAATATGTCTATCTCTATAAGAAAATTTTCACTCATTTCCCAGAATATTTTTCTACTTTCTCTGAGTTGTTTTTCCATTTTCTCTTGAATCTCTTTGAACTTTCTTACAATCCATATTTGGAGTTCATTATCTGTCATTTCAGTATTTTCAATTAGTTTTGATCCAATTGCTAGAGACTTGGTGTACCCCATTGGGAGTTTCCATTCACTCTGATTTTCCATACTGTGGAAGGTCTTTTGCTAATAACTTCTCATCTGGAGAAGCTGTTACTTCTTGTTTGGGGATTTTCTTTTGTTTAGATGGGACCTTTTTTTTCTCCCTCACTCTTTAGGTTGTGCTTGTAGCATATGTTGAATAACATCTTTACTTGTGGGTACTTTGATGGAGGTCTGGGTTCTGGATAGATACCCTGGTTATAGACACTCTTAGTGTGGTTTTTTTCTTAATTGCCAGTGTTTGTGGGCTGTAGCTGTGGTTTATTATATTTTTGGGCAGAGTCCCTCTTATTGATGAGAAAAGAGGAAGATCTTTGAAATCTTTTCTCAGCTGCTCAATTCAGTCCCTATAGAGCCAAGACTCATGATTAGCTGCAAAAAAAATTAAAAAGAAAAAAAAATTTTTTAAATAAAATCTTTTCTTTCCCCAGCCCTGTGGTCTTCTTAACAGGGCAAATTATATTTTGATTCCCAGTTTTATCTCTGATGCTGTAGATGGTGCATGTGGGAAAGAGCCAGTATATCTGCAGTTCCCAATCCCTGGACTGCAGACTGGTATTGGTCCATAACCTGTTGGGAACAGGGCCACACAGTAGGAGGTGAGTGGCAGGTAAGCAAGTGAAGCTTCATCAGTATTTACAGCTGCTCCCTATCTTTCACAACATTGCCTGAGCTCTGCCTCCTATCTGATCAGTGGTGGTATTAGATTCCCATAGGAATGTGAACCCTGCTGTAAACTGCACCTGCAAGGAACTAGATTTGTATGCTCCTTACAAGTCTCCAATTCCTAATGATCTGAGCTTCTTGGGGAGAACAAAGGCACACAATAGATGGAGAAGTAGAATGGTACCTGCCATGTCAGGTCGGATCTGTGATGATAGGAAACAACTCCAAGGGAGGTGGCAGCCTAGTGTTTTGTCCTCAAGAAGTTCCTAGTTCACTTGAGGCAGCAATTCTGGGGGATATAAAGGCTTTCCAGCATCTTGGGAGCCTGCTGACTTCCAGAGGTGTGATGGAAGGTGTAGAAAACCCTGATCTACCCCTTCTTCCAGGCTCAAACCTCTGAGGGGTTGATCTCTGCCAGTACCTTGCTCCTTCTTGTTCTTCTCTGCAAGTTATTCACCCTGGAATCTCTGGGAGGTTCTGACACTTGTCCCTTACAATTACAATGGATCTAACTTCTTTTGTATCTAAAAGTTTTTCTTCATTCATGATCTGGTATCTAGTATCTCTAGTCAGCCCCCATCTTCCTTCCTCTCATATATACTTTGTGATAAATTTTAATTAAATTTTCATTCTATCAAACCTAAGTTTTTGTAAACTTACCATATAAATACATATCATGCTTTATCTTCTTTCATTTCTTATATCAGCTTTGAACTCCCATATTAGTCCCCTGGTCCTGTGACCAGGGAGGAGGGAGCCCTTCTCAGGCAAGCTGACATGGCAGGAATCTATGGGGAATGAATATAGTTTGCTTGAGGCTCACTCCCTCATCAACTGGCTACAGGGTGGGCACATCCCAGATATGTGTTAGAAAGCCTGGTTTCCCTGCCTCCTCCCCAGTAGGGTGAGGCTGTAGTTACATCAGCCTAATTCAGCCTGAGGGCAGTGTGCAGCCCAGTATCAAATTCATAGAATGGAACCTTGGAACTGAGACTAAAAAGGCTGGGACAACCCTAAGGTAAGCAGCATGGGGAAGAATCTGTGGAAAATATTGTCTCCTCTTGTCTCAGTATCGATAGTTGCCCACAGAGAGTGAGGGGGACCTTTCCTAAGATGCATGGAGTGCCTGGACTCCTCTATCCCTTCTCATACCCACATACTGGCTACAGGTGTACCTGCATTTCCCTAGTACCTAGGCACTCAGAATTGCCAGGAACCAGCCTAGCCAAGTTATTAGGAAAACCCAGGAGTAGACAGACACAGGATAGAAAAAAGAGACACAGAAAATAGCGGGAACAGGAGGACCTTTCCTCAATAGGACAAGGCAACCTCAGCTTTATTGCACAGTTTTATATACAGTAGCTTAAATGCATGATTTGCCATAATTGCATAACTTGATTAAAAGAAGCTGACATTGTAATGGAAGTTTTAGCCATCACAATTAGGGAAGAAAAGGTGATCAAGGGTATCCATATAGGGTCAGGAGAGATCAAACTTTCACTTTTTGCAGATGATATAATCCAGCAGCATTTTGAAAAGAACGTGGCATGGTCCTAGGGTGAGCCTAAGCTCACCAAAGTCAAGATTCTGATGATTAAG
>CAUYPK010035539.1:0-29338 GCA_963574355.1 Loris lydekkerianus | reverse complement strand
GCCTCATGACCTTAAATCTTACCTACACTGGCAACAAGCACTGTGCAGGTTATGAACCAATTACTTGGTGGGTATTTCAAAATATTTAGATTGAAAAATATTTTTAAATTCTCAAAATTAGGATATTGAGACATTGTGAAGAATCAGTAAGAATAGTGTTTTGAAGTGGCGGTGTGATTGTATTTGTTCCCATTTTGTTTTTTTACATCAAAATAAGATATGTGCAGTGTGCATAGGAATTTGTTCATAGTTTTTTTTTAAACTATAGTCCGGCCCTCCAGCTGTCTGAGGGACAGTGAACTGGCCCCCTGTTTAAAAAGTTTGAGAACCCCAGCACCATCCCCAGACTATTACCCTCCTTAGACAACAAAACTTACCTGCTGACTTTAAATGGTCCCAATTATCTACACTATATACGAATCTCACCAACCTTTTATGAAGTCTGGGTTGAAAGGCAGGGTGCTTCCCACTCTGGCCATTCCAGCCAGGAGCCCAACCTCTCTAACCCCTCAGCCAGGAGCCTTCTTCATCTTGTTCTAATTCTTGACAAGCCTATTTCCTCTCCCCATTCATATCTTCTCAGTCCTCTGGGCTCTCAGCAGAACTCTTCCTACCTCCCCTACTTCCAAAGAATTGAACTTTGTATGTTAGTGTCCAATCTTGTTTATGTACCACTATAGTCTTCTACAAAGACTCATAATATCTTAATACTTCATTTAAATTCCTACAGACAATTCAGTGCTATGCTCCAAGTGCTCAAAAGGTTGTTCAATCATAATTAAGCTTATTATTTCTTGAAAAAACATTCTTTAACCAACAATTATATACTGGTTTTTCCAGTATGACTCAAGGAACAGTAATGGCTTTGAATGTTTAACATAAGGATATAGGGGGATTATTTAAAATAGCAAGAGCAAAGCTTTTTACAAAGGACATACTATTAGAGCTTAACCATCCCTTAGGGATCTTGGATTCAGTTCCCTGTATATAGCATTGTAAGCAGGGGTGTAGGGTATCAGGTGACACACAGTGGGTCAGGAGAGATTGGGACTGGGATTCAGGGCTCTCTTCATTAGGCCTCATGACCTTAAATCTTACCTACACTGGCAACAAGCACTCTGCAGGTTATGAACCAATTACTTGGTGGGTATTTCAAAATATTTAGATTGAAAAATATTTTTAAATTCTCAAAATTAGGATATTGAGACATTGTGAAGAATCAGTAAGAGTACCGTTTTGAAGTATGGGGGTGAAAGGTGTGGGATAAGCTGAAGATGTGAACCACTTACAGAAGCCACATTAGAAAAAGTAAAGAACAAAACATGTGCTACTAAACATTTATATTCTTTCTGCCTTCATTATCCATTCCAAATTTCTAGGCAGTTTGCTCATTTGTATTTACTTTCTTCTTATTTTTTCTCCCTTCCTCCTTCCTTTTCTTCATCTTTCCTGATTTCTTTGATGGTGACCTAATTTATCTTAAGGTGATAAGCTTCCTTACACTATCATAATTTGAAGAAAATTGTTCGTCTTAATAAAAAATTAAAAGCTAATAACTTAAGTAAAAAAAAAGCTGAAATTAATTTTAATAATATATTTAATTCACTTTATCTAAAGTATTATCATTTTAGGCTCGGCCCCCATAGCACAGTGGTTACAGCACTGGCTACATGCACTGAGGCTGGCAGGTTTGAACCTGGCCCAGGACAGCTAAACAACAATGACAACTGCAATAACAACAAAAAAATAGCCAGGCGTTGTGGCAGGCCACCTGTAGTCCCAGCTACTTGTGGCAGGCTGAGGCAAGAAAATCACTTAAGCCCAAGAGTTGGAGGTTGCCATGAGCTGTGACGTCACGGCACTCTGTCGAGGGCCACATAGTGACACTTGGTCTCAAAAAAATAAAAAATAAATTAAAAATAAAGATAAATATTATCATTTCAATATGTAGTCAATAGCAAAAATTGTTGATGTAGTATGAGATATTTTACACTTAAAATATCCACCTTAGTTTGAATTACCCACATTGCAAGTGCTCAAGAGTAACATGTAGCTATAGTTCTGGGCAGCACAGCTCTAGACATGAGAGATTCTGAGCCTGTGGTAATGTTTTTTGGCAGCTCAGTGCCCTCATCTGTAAATTATTAGATGAATCACAGGGTTCCTTCCTCTCTAGTCATCTTTACAGAAAGAACAAGGGTCCTCTGTAAGTTATTTTTTGATTCTCAATATGGCATATAAAATGCAAATATAATTTCTACATACACATAAAAATGTATAATAATCTTGAGACAGCTACCTAACAATACATTTAATTCTGAAAAAAATCATATTACACTGTACATTTAATGGTTGGGTCAAACATGCTTATGGCACCCTAAGGACTCCAGAAATTCTACTAAAAACTTGACAATTGCTGTTTTAGTATTTTTTTAGTATTCATTTGTTACAAATGAATTGTAACAATTATACAGATAGCTTAAGAGCATATCAAGTAAATTCAGGTAGGTATAGGGTACAACTAAATTTGGCAATAATACAACCATGATGACTTTGGAAGTCACAAAGAACCATTCTTCATAAAACCACCACTGAAAGAAAGTGCCTGTTTTTGAAAATTTCACAACAAATAGTGGTAACATAAGGAAATACAGGGTAACTGAAAAATTACTTTATAGGCCCACACATCAAATCAGCTGGCCTTTCAGTTAAGTATTACTTCCAGCCGTCTCCAAAATTTGCTCGACTTACCTGTATGAGTCCTCTTGTGAGCCTGGAGTGATTTCTCCCGTGGAAACACCCTATTACAGATGTTACAACGTATTCTGCTGGACGAATGCTCTCCTTCATTTATTAAATCTCGAACAGTATCTGCTCTGGGTCTGCCACGTCGGATTCCATCCTATTAACAATTTTTATGAACATTAATATAATTTCTTGGGCTTTGCTTATTAAAGTAACATATCATAAAAGATAATTTTTGAAAATATTTCTTCAGTGACATCAGCAAAAATAGCAGCATAGGTAGCTCCAACAGCCCATCCCTCCACAGATGACTAAAAAAATCTTGCAAAAACTGTCTGAATCAGCTTTGTCATAATGCCAGAAAATATAGATTTACAGCAACCCAGCAAGCACTGAATCAAGAAAAAAGGCAACTTAAAACAGTAGGAAAGCGTTACAGCATTTTACTTGCCCTTTGTCCTTCCCTTCCCCAGAAGCAGGCTATATTCTCAGTCTGAGAACCCAGTTGCTAGTCCCTGCTTCCAGAGCAGGAGAGCAGACTTTATACTGAAAGAATTATGTGTGTCTGTTTAGAGCTGGGGTTATCTGAAGGACTGATGCAAAGCAAGGCATCTGTCTTTGCTGTGCCTAACTTGGAACTCATTTAGAGCAGAAAAGTGGCAGCAAAGGGCAATGCAGGAAAACCTGAGGCAAATAACAACCTGCTGCTGCGTGGGGCAAAAGATTTCAGGTAAGGCAAACAGACACACCAAAAGCCAAAGGCAAAAGGGAAGAAGTTTCCTTGGAAAATTAGGGCACCAAAAGTACCCACATCTATTAAACATAGGAATTTAAAAAGCCATGCAAATACCCAGGGCAGGAAGAATGCTCAGAAAATATCTAAAAAGACCTTCTGGCTGATCTTTAAGTTCAGCACAAGTAAGAAATGAAGGCCAAGGAAGGGTTGTAAGCAGCATGGTCAAGCATTGACAAGTGTGGCTCAACAAAGAACCATCTGCAAAGAAAGGGAGAGGAGCCCTCCCCCTTTCTTTTTTCTTTTTTTTTTAGGAGGGAAATGGGAGGGGAGCTGCAGGCATTCAAGGAAATCTCTCTCAAAATGATAGCCGAATACAAGCTAAAGAAACAGAAACGTTACAGAGCTTAGAAAAACAATTTAGAAAAGTCACTAAACAACTACGACCCATAGCAAATAACAAAATCAAACTCTGAGGAGGAAGAAACTGATTTCCAGAGTAATCACATTATAATAATTAAAAACATCCAGTTTTCAACAAAATATTACAAAGCATGCAAAGAAATAAAATAGGTATAGTACATATACAGGAGAAATTAGGAAAAAGGGACCAAGGGGAAGAAGAGACATTGGACCTACTAGACAAAGACTCTACTATCTTAAGTATGCTCAATGAACTAATGGAGACCAGGAATAAAGAATACAAGTAAATTGAAGAACAACGTCTCAACAAACAATACCAATAAAGAGACAAACATTATAAAAAAGCACCAAATAGATATTCAGGCCTAAAACGCATAATAATTGAAATGAAAAAAATTCACTGAAGGGTTTCAGTGGCAGATTTGAACCAGCAGAAGAATGGCAAACTTGAAAATAGGTCAGTTGAAATTATTCAGTCTGAAGAATAAAAAGTTAAAAAAAAAAAAAAATGAAACAACACAAAGCACATCAACAAACACGTAACTGGAGTCCCAGAGAAAAAGAGAGCAGAAAGAATGTTTGAAGAAATAATGTCTGAAAATTTCGCAAATTTAGTAAGACACAAATCTAAACATCTGAGAAGCTCAATGAACTTTAAGAAGATAGATCCACACCAAGCCATGTTATAATCAAATTGTCAAGAGATAAAAAGGATCTTGAAAGCTGTAAGAAAGAAGTGACTAATCATGTACAAGGGGTCCTCAATAAGATTAACATCTGATCTCTCAGGAGAAACTATGGAAAGCAATGGGATGACATGTTTAAGGTGCTGAAAGAAAAAAATAATATGCAGGCTGGGTGTGGTAGTGCATACCTGTAGCCCCAGCTACTTGGCAGGCTGAGCTGGGGGGAATCACTAGCCTCAGGAGTTCAAGGCAGCAATGAACTATGATCATGCCACTGCACTCCTGTCTGGGCAACAGAGACCCCATTTCTTAAAAGTAAAGAAACAAACAAAAATAACAACAAAAAAAGAATGAAGAAAAATATATATAATTCTATATCCAGCAAAACTATCTTTAAAATGAAGAAACGAAGACATTCCCAGATAAATAAAAGTCTATAGGTGGTATTATCTGCCCTACAATAACAGCTAACAGGATCATTATGCAAAAGTGAAAGGGTACAAGACAATAATTCAGAGCTAGATGAAGAAATAACACTGGTAAATGTAACTACATAGGTAAATATAAACACCAAATTTTTTGGTTTTAAGTCCTCTTCAAAAGACAAATGCCAATGAATAAAATAATAATAGTTATAAATACCTATTAATTGAACCATGATATATAAAGACATACTTTGTTACAACATAAAGGGTTAAGGACAGAGATGTATAGGAGTAAAGTTTTTGTATATTATTGAAACTGAGGTGGTATTAATTCAAAGTAGGTTATAAGTTCAAGAAGTTAATTTAAAATGTCAGAGTAACCCCTAAGAAGTTTTTTTTTTAAAAAAGGAAACAAGAATGAAAATGGTACACTCTGAAAAAAATTACTTAAACACACAAAAGGCATTAATAGAGAAATTGAGAAACAAAACAAGGTGTGGTAGCTCACGCCTATAATCCTAGCACTCTGGGAGGCGAGGCGGAGGTGGGTGGATTGCTTGAGCTCAGGAGTAAGAGACCAGCCTAAGCAAAAGCAAGATCCTCATCTCTAAAAATATTAATAGCTAGGCGTTATGGTGGGTGCCTATTGTCCCAGCTACTCAGGAGGCTGAGGTAAGAGAATCACTTGAGCCCAAGAGTTTGAGGTTGCTGTGAGCTTTGATGCCATAGTACTCTACTGAGGGTGACAAAGTGAGACTATGTCTCAAACAAACAAATACACACATACCCCCCCCCAAAAAAAAAAAAAAACAACAAAGATGTAGGTAACAAAATCGCAGAAATCCTTACCAGGAATATAAATGTAAGTAAGTTAAATTCTCCAATTAAAAGTCAGAAATTAACAGAATGGATTTTAAAACATCCAGGTGATTCTGTCTGTAAGTGACGCACTTTAAATCCAAACAGAAAAAGATACAACAAAAATGTATGCATACATACCAGAGCCCCAAAATACACGAACAAAAATTGGCAGAAGTAAGCAAGAAATAGTTCAAAAATAGCTGGAGACTTCAATACCCACATTCAATAATGGATAAGACACTGAGGCAGATTAACATCTCCAGCATAGGCCGTATGTTACGTCACAAAGTAAGTCTCATTTTCTCTCACCAGATGGAATGAAACTCTAAGTCAACAATAGAAGGGAAACAAGAACAAATATGTGGAAATTAAACAGTATACTCTTAAATAGTCAATGAGTCAAAGAAGAAATCACAAGGGAAAGATAATACTTTGACACAAATAAAAACAAAAATGTGACATGCCAAAACTTAGGGGATATAGTTCAAGGACTGGAAGACTTAACATCAATAGATAGCAATACTACCAAAGCAATCTAATAGATTCAATTCCATCTCTATTAAATATCAGTGGCCTTTTTTCAGAAATTTAACAGGTGGCCCTCAAATTTACATGGAATTGATTGCAAAAGGTTCCAAATAGCCAAAACAATCTTGAAAAAGAATAAAGCAGGAGGACTCATGCTTCCCAATTTTAAAACTTACTATTAAGCAATGGCAATCAAGACAGTGTGATACTGGCATAAGGAAAGACATACAGACCAATGAAATGGAATTGAAAATACAGAAATAAATCCATACATGTATGGCCAATTTTCAGCAAGGGTCTCAAGAACATTCCATGCAGAAAGAAAGGTTTCTTCAACAAGTGGTTCTGTGATAGTAGGATTTCCACATATGAAAGAAAAAGGTTAGATCAACTAACTCAAAATGTGCCACAGACATAAATGTAAGAACTGAAACTATAAAGCTCTTAAAATATATATGGATAAATTTCCATAACCTTGGATTTGATAATGGATCTTGGCTATGGCACCCAAAGTATAAGTGCAGAAGAATAGATAAATTGGACTGAATATTTTGCAAACCGTGTATCTTAATAAGGGTCTAGATCAGGTGTCCTCAAACTTTTTAAACAGGGGGTCAATTCACTGTCCCTCAGACATTGAAGGACCGGACTATAGTTTAAAAAAAAAAACAAACACTATGAACAAATTCCTATGCACACTGTACATATCTTATTTTGAAGTAAAAAACAAAACGGGAACAAATAACAATTAACAATGCTTCATGTGGCCCGCAGGCCGCAGTTTGAGAACGCCTAGTCTAGATCAAGAATATTTAAAGAACTCTCACATCTAACAACAAAAAGACAAAACCCAACTAAAAAATAGGCAGAGGGGGCAGTGCCTGTGGCTCAGTGGGTAGGGCACTGACCCCATATACCAAGGGTGGCAGTTTCGAACCCGCCCCGGCCAAACTGCAACAAAAAATAACCAGGCATTATGGCAGGTGCCGGTAGTCCCAGCCACTTGTGAGGCTGAGGCAAGAAACCCACCTAAGCCCAAGAGTTTAAGGTTGCTGTGAGCTGTGACAGCACTCTCCCAAGGGCGACAGGGTGAGACTCTGTCACAAAAAAAAAAAAAAAAAAAGGCAAAGGACTTGAATAGACATTTCTCCAAAGCAGTTATACAAATAACCAGTCAGTACATGAAAATATTTTCAATAGCAATCATTAGGGAAATGCTAATCAAAATGACAATGAGATATTGAGATATTACTTCACACCAACTAGGTTAACTAAAAGTAAAAAAAAAGGAAATAGAAGATTCTTGTCAAGAATGTACAGAAATTGGAACTACCATACATTTAGGAATATAAAATGCTTCAGCCACTGTGAAAAAGTTTGATAGTTTTGTACAGTGTCATAGATATGCACATATACACACACACAGTGGAATACCTACTCATATACACAGCAATTATTCAGCCATGAAAATAACATGCGCTACAAGGTGGATGGACCTCAAAAATAGTATGCTAAAGAAGCAAGACACAAAAGGCAATATACTGTATGATTCCATTAAATTAAATATCCAGAATAGGTAAATCCGTAAAGACGGAAAGCAGATTGATGGTTTCCAATGACTTCTGAATAAGGAGGAATGAGGGGCAGTTACTGCTTAATGGATACAGGGCTTTGAGATAATAGAAATGTTTTGGAACTTGAACAACATTGTAAAAGTACTAAATGTCATTGAATTGTACAGTTTGGTTTCACTTCATTAAAAAAAAAAACTAAGGAAATCTGAATATACTATGGTCTTTGCTAATAACAACACATCAGTATTAGTTCATTAATTGTAATAATGTACCATACTAATGTAAGGTGTTAGCAACAGGGGAAACTGGATATGTGGGTCATGTGAACTCTCTGTACTATCTTCACAACTTTTGTACACATCTAAAACTAACATAAAATAAACATTTGAAAAAAAAATTTGTTTCCCAGGTATGTTAGTTTTCACACATAAAAGTTACATAACAAAAAAAAAATCACAAAAGGTTCAGGTATAAGCACATCCAAAATTAAGATGCTTTTATTGTTTTCAATATAAAAACCTAACCCCTTTCAAAGCTTAAACATTAGCTCAAAACCTTATAAGGTACAACAAAATTCTCTTTGAATTGTCACTTTGAAAGAAAAGTTATCTTCTAGGATAAATAATGTTTAAAAATCCTATATTAAATCTATTTCTAGTATGTGTTAATGACCTGATTTCAATCTCATACCATGAAAATTAAATAAAATTGGTTGTCAATCACTTACTACTTTTTTCCATACTCCAAACTGCTCCAGAATATTTACTATAGTACTTTTATTTTTTAAAAGTCTACAGAAAGTTTTCAAAAGATTTAATGAAGTCTATACCGATTCTCCTTTAGTCTTTTGATACTGGCAATGTATTAAACAGGAACACCTAACGGTAATTAATACCTGAAGAAGCATCTTTTATGTTAATAGTACAGATTCTTGTTAGCTATTATACCTATTAATTTTTTTAATGGTTAAGAATATGAGGGCTGGTGTGCTGGCTCACACCTGTAATGCCTGCACTTTGTGAGGCTGAGGCAGTGGGCTGCTTGAGGCCTAGACCAGCTTGAACAAGACCAAGACCCTGTTTCTACAAAAAAAATTGAAAAATTAGCTTGGTGTGGTATGGTGTGCCTGTAGTCCTAGCTACTTGAAGCTAAGGCAGGAGAACTACTTAAACCCAAGAGTTTGAGGTTACAGTGAGCTAATATGACACCACTACAATCCAGCCTGAGCAACAGAGTGATACAATGTCAAAAAAGAAAAAAAAGACAGACAGACAGAAAGAAAAAAAGAAAGAAAGGAAGAAAGAAAGAAAGAAAGAAAGAAAGAAAGAAACAGAAAGAAAGAAAGACAACAGGATCACAAGATCTCAAAGAGATACCGTATATACTCGAGTATAAGCCACATTTTTTCTGGCACAAAATTTGTGCCGAAAAACCCAAACTCAGCACAAATTTTGTGCCTGAAAAAACTCGGCTTATACTCAAATATATACGGTGTATATATATGAGGTATCAGACAGTTAAACTCTTAGAAAGTAAAATGGTGGTTGCTAGGGACTGGGGAAAAGGGGACTAGGTGAGTTCATGGGTATAGAGAGTTTGTTTCAGTTTTGCAAGATGAATACGTTCCAGAGACATGCTGGAAACAAAACAAAACAGTATATACATAGTTAACACTACTGTACACATAAAAATGGTTAGGGTGGTAAACGTGTTTACTGATATTTTAATTACCACAATAAAAAAAATAATGTGAAAAGGAAGTATGCAGATTATACTATTGTAGAACTCCCTCACTGTGGGTCCAGGATTAAACCTGACCATATAATTTACTCTGGCCAATAAAATGAGAATGGAAATAGCATGTGTGACTTCAGAGCATAAGCTTTAAAAACCTCATATGGTTCTATCTCTTTTCTCTCTACCTTGAGACCCATCTGTCCCAGAAAGGAGATATTCTTTCTGGGCCTTAGAATAAACAGGACGTGGAGCACACCTGTAGTCAACTCTCACGAGACATGTAACATAAGCTATATCGAAGTTGAGATTGAGATTGCATTCTTTTATCATGCTTCTGCCCCAGGTAATTGTTTCAGGCATGTTATTAATAAATACTTATTGATGAAACAAAGAGTTCATCAATTCTTTAATACCAAGACTGCAGAAAGAGGTACATGATCAATGTCCTCTTCCAACCTTACTTCGTTCTTCAAGAAGTTTTTATTTATAATGAAACTAGGAGTCACAAAGATCCTAACTAGACCTGACTTACTTAGTGTTTACGTTTAAATTAGCAAACCAATTTGTGGAAATTATTGGTGTTCATCAAATTCTTTCACTCTCTTTACTCCTGTAATTTTCACTAGTCACATTCAGCTCAAGTCTCTCTTGCTAAAATTGTTAGCCCAGAGTCAACAAAGGGATCTAAAAAGGAGTTAAATCAGAGAATCTATAGCCATCATTTATTGGGCCACAATAATTACATAAATTATTGTTAGCTATGATCATATTTTGAATACTTCTTGTTTAAAATGCAAATAAAAGAATATTGCATCTATAGTCAATAAAAATGGCAGGTGATTCTGTTAAGAAAGAAATGGGACATGAAATCAGGTTAATTAACAACCTAGTCTTCTGTCATGAAAGAATTGTTTCCCTAACATTTTTAAATATGTAAAAATGTATTGTTGACCATATTACAATTAGAAATCTCACTAGTTAAATAATATACATTTTAATATTCACCATTACTATTAATAAGCACGTCTAATAGTGGGGGACACATAACAAGTTAATCATACAGTTGCCTCTCAGTAACTCTAAGACTTTGTTTCCACCACAAGCAACACATTTATATGCTCCAAATAAGAAATGGATGGCTAAAAAATACAATACAATACAACATCCTGGCCATAAGTAAAAGTTCATTGTGTTCTTTTAGCTGAGAAACTAGAACAGGGCACATAATCATCTAATGCCCTAAATGAATGAATAAAGAGCATCTTTTAACAATACATAGTAAAATAAATACTATGACGTAATAAGGAACATTACCATTTTGGCCTTAATAAAAGAAAACTATTTGTAGATACCTTTGACAATTACAGTGTTAACTCATCAGCAACCAAGTGCACCTGTAGCTGCCCTAAGGAACAAATCTTGTCGAGACTGATGATTCACAAGAAAAAACAATGCTGGAATGAAATTTGAGGAGGCAATTTTAGTAAATTGCCAAAAACTTTTGCATACTTTAGTAAATGTTACTTTTAAAACAGACTCTCCATATTCCCAAAAGGCAGTTTAGTGATTTTGAGTGTGTGATGTCTTAAAAAAAAAAACCCTTATCCTTGACACATTTTTATGCAAGAAAATTTCAAAAGGTCAAAAACACAACCTAGAAGAAAAATAAAAATAGATCTCAGAAGGAGACATACGTTTTTTCTTTATTAAATCATGACTGTGTACATCATGCATTTATGGGGTACAATGTGCTGCATTGATCCTATTTTCCTTTTTGCATTGAGATGTAAACCCAAACTTCTTATGACTAGAATATTTGCTTCCTATGCCTACTTCCCACCTTGACCTATCTTTATAACTTCCTCTTAATGAAAATTTATTATGTGTGATCTTATATAAAGTATCTCAACTGTGGCCATATGAAGTGGCTCACACCTGTAATCCTAGCACCCTGGGAGGCCAAGACAGACAGATTGCTTGAGCTCAAGAGTTCAAGATTAGCCTTGAGCTAAGCAAAACCCCATCTCTACCTAAAAAAAAAAAAAAGAAAAAAGAAAAATGAGCTGAGTGTTGTGTGGGTAGTCCCAGCTACTCCAGGAAGCTGAGCCAAAAGGATCACTTGAACCCAAGAGTTTGAGATTGCTGTTGAGCTATGATGATGCCAAAGCACTTAACCCAGGTGAGAGTGTGACTATGTGTCAAAAACAAAACAAAACAAAAAAGCATCTCAATTGAAATACAGATAGTCTCTAAATAGTATACATTTCATAAGTTTACTTAATTGGATTAATATTTAAGAAACAAAAATAAACTTTTAAAGATAATTTACATATGACACAGAGGCAGCATTGTGTAGGGTTTAAGAACAAGGACTCTGGAAGTTTCCAAACAGGTTTGCCCCTTAACATATGATCTTAATTAAACTTTATCTTGGGGACTCTCTTCTCTAATTTCTCCTTCCTCATCAGCTAAACAGGATTAAGTGAATTAAAGAATTAACAAATGCTCAACAGAGCCTGATAGTTTGACGCTAATATGAAGTACTTACTCTGTGCCAGGTAATGAATGGTGGCTACTATTGTTAATATAACGTTCATTTTAATGTGGTGGTGATCAGAAATGATTATGTACAAGACTGTGCATTCGATTATGTACAAGACTGTGCATTCCAGATGTTTGAAGTGTTCAGGAGGATAGGCAGCTGGCAGGCCCTGAATGGTAAAAAGTATCTAAGAAGTCAGACCCTATGGATCCCACAGTGGAGAAGTAACCTCATGAATGCAGTCTAAGTACAGTAGAGGGCACAAGAGCACAAGGTGGGGAGGCCTGGAATATGCATGACAAAGGGAAGTCAGGCCTGCTCTCTTCTCTCTCAGGGTTCTACAACCCAGAAAAAGATGTTAATGTATAATTACACACCAATAATGCTAAGTAATCTTATGATATGGAGCTGATAGATGATTTGGGTTCTCCCCACAGGCAGGGGAAGTAATGTTGGGCAGGAAGAAACAAAAGAGTAAAAGAAAACTGACACAGGGTGTGCAGGACCCAGGTATTATTGTTGCCTGAGAATGGCAACAAATAGATAGTAAGTGAACACAAATGTTCCCAAATCCACAGCTGTTGGTGTCACTAAGTAGCATGGGTGGTGGGGGTGGAGGGAGGCAGTGAGCATGTTATTAGCACTAGCTATGCTACAAACTTGTTTGCCATCTTCCCCCCAAATGAGCACTTACTCAGCATAATTCACTCTTGATGTACATACAAGGAGATAAAGAACCACAAGTTCTGGGGTTTGGGGGGTGTTCCCACTGAATGGGCACAATGTAGGGGTGGATGGCACACCTTTTGGGTGCAGGACATAACTACAAGAAGAACTCTACCTAACAAATTCAAATATTGTTGATTGGTTGTTTGTATCCTCACATTAACCTGAAATTTAAAAAAAAAAAAAAAAAAGTTCTTCAGGGAAGGAAAACCAAGTAAAATGGGCTGGGACTCCCTTCCTTTAGGCCAGTGTATGACCACAAATCAAACGAGATATCTTCCTTAAATGAGGGTGTATTCCAGACCTTTCTCCTTTAAGATAAGGAAGTTGAATGAATACTTGGGGCTGTAGTTAGATTGCTTGTCAATAAAAGGCCAAGTTCAAATCACTTTATCAAATAGTTTAGAAAAGTTATCATACAAAAAACTGTAAGAAAGGAAAAAGGAGAAATATTAAACACTATTTTCACTTTTCCATGTTCTTCAAACTTTTGGTATTTTTTTACCTCTCAAAGAATGGACAACATGGAAATAAATCTCAAACCCACACACTGTATTAGCAACTTTTATAAAAGGTTTGTATGAAGATAAGTCTGTTTCAAGCCCAAAGAACATATAGATAGATTTCATTTGTCTATGACATTAATCTCCTTGGGTAATTCAAAAGTAGATTAAGAATAAAATCATAAATGCAATATCTTATACTAGTATTTGCACATGTATGTCTTATGCCTTTATATTGATGTACTGTATGATTTACTGTTTTTCATTAAACCTTTAACTTATAAATATGTTAACAGAAAAATATCTAGGACACTCATCCATCTTACTAGGAGCTACCTAGAGTCAGACAAAAGCAACTGTTCCCTTCACTAATACTATGAATATTTCTGTTGGTTCTCAAATTTTTACTGTGGTGCAGTTTCAAGAATTGTATCAAAACATATCGTTTTATAACTTTATAGTTCTTTAATAACAATGCCATTAAGTAACAAACTTTATCAATTTCCTCAAAGCCTAATTTGGAATTTCAACCTCCTTGCTACTTACTGTTGGTAAAATGATGACCAAACTTGTTTCAATTTATAAAGACACTATTTGCCAACACAAATGTAGTTATCCACTAGGCGATTTGCTCATTATAATGTTAGCAAATTGCTTGTCTTAGTCTTCTGTAGCCACTTAACAAATGGAACCTGGTCATCCTTACATTAGTACCATTCATTACACAAATAGTATTGAGTACCTTTATTGAGCATTTACAGAGTATACGGTATTAAAGTCAAATAGTACACCGGATTGAAACAGTCCCAGACCTCCACGAGCTTACAGTGTACAGAATTAGGTATACACTATATATCTAAACACACGCAGCAGGATTAAGAGCCACAAAAACTCGACCAGGCCTCTCACTACTGAGCTGTGCCCTCTTGGGGAAGTCACTCCTCCAATCGCTAAGCCTCAGCTGCCAGATCTGTAGCACAATGTAAATTTGAACCAGGTGGTCATATTCTTCCCAACTCTAAGCAGTCTGAGACTGCAAGCCATTTTAGCGTCTCATTTCACTGTGTGCTCTCAGCACCCTGCAAGTAATATGCTGGAAAAACTAAAGGCAGCGAGGGCCCAACTTCCGCTAGGGAAGACGTCCTGAAGTTCCTTCTCGCTCTTCGGATATCTCTGCAGTACATCTTTAGCAGGGCTCAGGCGATCAGCGTGATGGAGCAGAAGCTGCGCTCCCTTCTCGTACTCAGTGGGAACACTCAAATCCCCCAGTTCCCTCCCTCTCCGACCAGAAGACTCGGCAGTCAACCGAGCGGATTGCAATAGCGGTTGACCTGGCCTCCCAAGACGCCTGAGTCCGCGCTCCCGCCCACTACACCTGCAGGTGGAGTACCTCCCGACCCTTGCACAGCCCGACCGGTCACGTGGGCGCGCCCCGCCCCGCCCCGCCGCTGGAGCCGGTTTTTGGCGCGCGGCAGTGACGTCAGCACCCTGTCAGCCACCGCCCCCGCCGCAGCCCGAGAGACCTCGCGTTTTAAACTCGGCCCCGCCCCGCCCGCCGTGTCCCCAGATGCTGCCGGCTGCCTGGCCGCACCGTTAACGGGCCTCCGGCTGCCCCGCGCCCCGCCCGCCCGCGCCGCTCACCTTGAGGTGGCCGCTGTCTGGGCTGCTCGCTTCCTCCTCGTCCTCACCGCCCGAGGCGGCGGCGGCCGAGGCGGCGGGCGGGGGCGCGCCGCGGACCCGAAGCCCCGGGTGCTCGGCGACAGCTGCGGGCAGGGCGGCCGAAGCGGCGCCCCCCGCAGCCCCGGGGCTGAGCGTCACGTTGTGGGCGTTCTCGCCCCAGCGCCACGGGTACACCATGAAGTCGCTGAAGCCGGGGCTGGTGGGGATGAGTGGCGGCGGCGGCTCCGGCTCCCCTCCGCCGCCGCACGTGGGCTTAATCGGGGTCGTCCTGATGACCGACACTAGCACCCGCTTCGGGGAGTCGTGGCAGAAGATGACGGGCGGCGGCTGCGGCGGGTTGTCCGCCATCGGCGCCTCCACGCCCCGGATCATCGCCCGGTCCTGATCCGCAGTTCCAGCAGTCCCTGGACGCACTCTCTGAGCGCGGGTCTGACCCCTGGCTCGCCCGCCCGCGCTGCTCAGTGTCGCCAGCTCAGTCCCGCCGGCTCATGGCAGGCGGACGTTTCCCCGGAATCCTGCGCAGCGGCCACCAAAGGAGTTGAGCGGCGCGGCTGGCACCTGGCAGGCAGGGCTGGACCCCAGCCCCGGGTCAAGCCCGCACTCCGCTTTGTATTCCCCAACGCAGACTGCAGCGGGTGGTCTGGTCTTTGCGGTGACAGGAAAACAGGACGCGCGGCGCCGAGACCCCGAAAATAACAACCTGCTGCGGCGGTCCCTGCTCTGGCTTTTCCCGCGTTACATTTCGCGCCTGGGCGGAACCAATCACCGCCAGGCCTCTGCCGGCTGGCCGCATCGGCGAATGACAGGCTGCAAGAGCCAATGACCAGGCCTGGACTTCTTTCTGGCCCGGAGGGGCGGTACCGGTTCTGCGCGCGGGTTCTCTCTGCCACGCCATTGGCCATCGCGCTTATTTTTTTTCTGCCTCGGGAGCCAACTGGGTTCGAAACTCCGGAGGAGCGCGCGACGCCGGCGCTCGCCCAGACACACCCGCCCCGGTCCCCGCCCCGATCCCGCGGTCGGCACAGTTTCCCCGGGCAGAGATGCAAGGGGGCGTGCAGGGGAGGGCGACTGGAAAGTTGGTGATTGGAAAGGCTTCGCGGAGCAGGCAGGGCCAAGGGGCGGTTGTTGGTCCGCGGAGGCGCGAGTCGCGCTCGGCCCCTCCCCGCCCGCCCGCGGCTGTTGGGCTGCGGTTCCCGCGCGCCGTGAATTTAAAGGGCTGTGGGGCCCGCCACCCGAAGTTCTTTATGACACAAGTTTCTAGTAGGCACCAGAGATACCAGGTTTCTTAATCGAGTTCCGCCTGCTCAACTGTCGGGCTCGCTGTGATTTAGCATTCTCCACACTCCCCTGACTCCCCCTGCGCTGACTGCGGGGCTCAGTCCGGGCCTCGGTTTCCCCGTCAGTGTTAAGTGGGGTTATTAAAGACGCGGTCTTGAAAATTCTCACGTGTCGCGGAGGGCACACCTGGACCAATGCCCCAAAGTCGCCCGGAGGACGCCCCAACCCCACTCCAGTGACTCCGGTCGGTGAAGTGGCTCCTCTCCCATTCAGGCCCCGCTAGTACCGGGGCCGTACCTTCGTCCCGGATCCTGGACGCGCGCGGAGCAACCGCGCTCTGCCAGCCCGCGCGTGCCCCGGGCACCCCGCGCCCTGAGCACTCCGCACCGCGCTGGAAGGATCTTGCACGATCCTCAAGTCGGAAGCCGCAGGCTACCTAGGCTGCGGCAAAAATGGAATGCAGGGCCCAGCCTCCTACTCACTAGAATGTGAAAGAAGGGGCAGTGTTTCGTTCTTGCTGTATTCCTGGGGTCCACCCTGACTCACGGTAGGGGCTCAATAAATATTTGCTGAATGAATGAATATCGAGTAGTTAGGGGTTAGAATTAGTAATTAGAACACGCCTGTGCAATAATAATAGTTTAGCTGAATAGGCTCTGTCATGCACAGAGTTTATCTCACACATAAATACACAACTGTCCTTTAATTTAACCACAATTGTTTAAAAGTAAAAAAAGCTAAGTCTTCAAATACTGATATGAACAATTGCCAAGATACAGTTTCAGTTTAAAAAAAAAAAAAAAAAGGGAAAACAGGCAGTAGTGTGATTTCATTCATACAAAATTTGAAAAGTGAGGGAAGTATAAATGTACATTATTTACTTTCAGATACACAAAATATCTCTGGCAAGATACAAGAAACTGATGTAACAGTTGACTTCATGGAGGGAAATTATGTAGCTGGGGTACAGACGTGGAAAGATTTCAATATATACAACATGTAACTCTTTGTATCTTTTGGACTTTGAATGAGGGGAAAGTTTTCAAGAAATAGAAGGGTATAAAGCCTCCATTTCCTGGAGGGCTGCTATAATAATAGCGTATTTCTACGGATATGCTTCACTTATATTCTACTCTCAACAGTTCCGTGAGGTAGATATTATTATTCCCATTTTACGAATGCGCAAACTTAAGATTTGCCAAAAATCACATAAATACGTCCTTTGTGGTCTGAAAACTGCCTGTGGATTATCTCTCTTAATGTCTGCAGAGCAAAAGGAAGAAAAGTCTGAAAAGCAGGACTCACACATCTCTGAGTCCCATTTCTCATTTTCCAAACATTTAGAAGGCAAAACCAATTTGATATTTTAATAAATAGCTGATCTAGAAAGTTCTACTTCCTCCTAATTTAGTAAATGCTCATTTGTTTTTATAATTTAATATCGGGTGGCGTCTGTAGCTCAGCGGCTAGGTCGCCAGCCACATACACTGGAGCTAGCGCATTCAAACCCTGCCCGGGCCAGGTAAGAAAATAATGGCAACTGCAACAACAAAAACAGATGGCAGGCGCCTGTAGTCCCAGCTACTTGGGAGGCTGAGGCAAGAGAATCGCTTAAGCCCAAGTGTTTGAGGTTGCTGTGATGCCATGGCACTCTATCCAGGGCGACAGCTTGAGGCTCTGTCTCAAAAATAAATAAATAAAATATATATATAACTTAATATCATATTCTTCTGAATAAGTTGTAAGAGTGATAAATCTAAAAGAAAAAAGTATTATGTCCATCATGGACACTCAAATTAAGGATTGAGCAAGATCCAGCAGATTAAGCACCAACCCGTAGTTACTGTTTAACATTCATAAAATGCTCCAGAGTGCAAGATGAATCATCCAGAGCACAGGATGCTGACCTTCTGCTTCTAAAAATTACTCTTCATCAACAGTAACCTGGCAACTCCACTTGATCTCTGCCACAAGAGAATGAGAGACATGCCTGGAATGTGTAAACTGGGCAGAGGTGATTCCAGGAGCAGAGCTGAGGTACAAGGTCATTGCTTGTTTGACTCTGTTTTAATACACTGAGAAAGGTGTCTGAAGTGCCTAGATCTATTCCTGATGTCTGTGTTCTGCCCCTAATAATAATTAACAGCCCATTGTATATACTGACCCTGAAAAATACTAAAATCCATCTCAGGATACTTATAATAGTCTTTCCGACTGTTAAAAGTCTACGCCTTTAAAGATACATATTTAAACTCACTTTTTAAAACATATCTTAAAGTTTTAAGATAAAAACTGAGTAAAACAAAGCAGTATTTTATTTTCACTTTGAACACAGAATATCAAGCATTTGAAGCTGCTTGATTGCTACAAAAGTTTTTATCACAGTTTGTGTGGGATACTGAACATAATCCTTTTAAATGATTTGCATCACAGCTAAAAATGCAGGTAAAACAGCTTTGCAAATGGATGTTGTTGAAAATAGGATAAAATACCTGATCACTTGTTTGGATATTAAAGGAGATATTGTACCTTAAACATTCTCCTAAACAATTTTCTCGATGCAATCTGGAAACAGATTCAATACAATTTGGCAATAAACTAAAACTTGAGTTTTAAAGAATTCTCTTACAAAGATAGAAATCCAGGGGGAAGTGGTTTTCCATAATCCTCTAATGTGATTTTTAACTTTAACAGCAGACCAGCTACATTTTTCATCCAAAAGTTTCTTTTCCAAAATGCTGTCCCAGAACTTTGCCCTTGAGAGTTTCATCAAGTCAAGAGAATAGGGAAGCTAGGCATGGTTTGCTTGCTCCCAGCTACTTGGGAGGCTAGGGCAGAAGGATCAGATGGTTGAGCTCAAGGGGTTGAGGCTGTAGTGAGCCAATGAGCTGTGATTGTGCCACTTCACTGCAGCCTGGGCAACAAAGAGAGACCCCATCTCTCTAAAAAAAAAAAAAAGGAGAGAGAAAGAATAGGGAAACATTTAGGATCCTATTTGGATATCCCATAATGAGCAATGATGGTATTGCTACTTTTCCTAGATATACTAGGTCTTTGAGTTTCAAATAGGAAATCTTGGGTTGCAAGTAAATCTATCAGATCATTTAAACAACAAAGAATTGTTATAAAGAAATGAGTGTCACAAGGACTTCATGGGTTCCAAAATCATGATTGGAACCTGGAATCAGTCATCAGAATACTCTGGGGAAACATGAATGGTTTCTGGTGTTAGTTTCTTTATATAAATGTGCTTTATTCTTTTATCTCTGTAGACAAGCTTTTTTTTCTTTTCCATGTGCATGACTAAGCTATACATGACCAAAAGCTTAGCCCCTATGATATTTATGGTGTATTTGATATATTCAGGTTACCAGGAGAAACAGACTGGCATTTGCAAATCTCAATTGCAAATTGCTAAAAGAATTTGATTGGCCTGCCTTGGGTCAGGTGGTCCAATCAGCAAACACAATGCAATAGTAAAAAAGTAGTTGACTGAAGTGTTTATGATTTGAAGGACAGTTCTCAGAGGAGGGAGAGCTGGCTTATGGACAGCTCTGAAAATGCAAAAGGCACCTCTCAGTAAGTTATGTGTTTTCCACTTGACAAATTATGAATGTGCATTATACGTCATAAGTATTTTTTCTCAGTAATTTAAATGATATCATTGTATCAGTTGCATGGGTGCACCATGACTTACTGACCTATCTCTTATTATGAAATTGCAATTTTTGGTTTCCTGTTTGTTTTAGTTTGCTGTATTGCCATCCATAAATTTAAATATTTGCATGAATCTGTGATCATTTTCTCAGATTTATTTCTCTGAGTGGAATTGATAGTTTAAAAAAATGTGACACTTTTAATGCTTTAAATATGTACTAGAATATTATTTGACCTTACTTATTTATTTTGATAATCCCTGAGCTCAACGTACTTACATCTTGTGTCTCTTTTTTTATTATTTTTTTAAAATAGAGTCTCACTTTGTCACCCTCAGTAGAGTGCCATGGTGTCATCACTCACAACAACCTCAATTTGGTAAGTAAACTAACTTGGTAAGTAAACATGTGTTATGTGGCTGGGAAAACACCATACTGAAATATGTGAAACTTGTCAAACACACAAACAGGATGAAAATGGTGATTATTTAGACGGCTTATAAGTTGAAATTTGACTCTTAGAAAAAGGACAGATCCTAAAACATTTGTAATTTTTGAACTTACCCAATTCATTTTATTAGTCAGAGGGAATAAAGTACCTGGTATGGTGTTTTGAGCCATTATAACCCTGAAATATATTAGGATGCTTCATACTCTTCCTTTCTACATCCAAAGTGATCCTGTGCCACTTGTTGACTACCCACATCTATTCTCCCTCTTTTGTTCAAAATAGAATCTCTGTGTTATTGGTGTATCATTATGCCTAGATTAAATTCTGCATCTACCAGGCTCACTTGAATGTATATATTGTCAGCATCAGTGAAGTATCAGCTGACATTTTTAAGTAGAATTTCAGGAAACCTCTTTAAAAGATAGACCCATTAGTCTTTTCACCCTTTATCCTCCTTCCAACCAGAAATGTGACTATGATGGCTAGAGCTCTAGCAGCCATTTTCAAAGACAGAAGGAATCCTGATTCCATAAGGAATCTTTTATGTGAAATAGAAATAAACTTTGTTCTTATGTGAGCCACTCTTATTTCTGGAATATATTACTAATGGCCAAAGCCATTTCCAAGTGGTAGAGTATAAGTCTGATAACCAAGTTCATAAATTCATCCCAATAAAAGTACTACATACCTCATGGCTGAATATCACCTTTAAAGTATTTCCCTTGGGAAACTAAGCACCAATGCTAGCACCTAGTCCACCTTGCAAAGCAATTTTGGAACTCTTTTTTTGGAATGGCCGTCAAAGCTGTCATCATATTACCCTGGATTTCCTGAATGTTATCAAAATGTCCTCCTTTCAATATTTCCTTTATCTTTGGGTAAAGAAAAAGTCATGGGGGGGGGGGGCAGATCAGGTAAGTAGGGAGGGTGTTCCAAAATAGTTACTTGTTTACTGGCTAAAAACTCATTCACAGTGCCATGTGAGCTGGAACATTGTTTTTTGTTTGTCTGTTTTTTAACTTAATTTTTATTAAATCATAACTGTATACATCTATGGAGTACAATGTCATGATTTGATATACAATGTGGAATGCTTAAATCAAACTGATTAACATAGCCATAATCTCACTTATTTTCTGTGGTAAGACATTTATAATATACTCTTAGTTGTTTTGAAATGTACCCTTGCATTGTGCACATTAGGTGAGATCCCACAAAATACCCTCCCTACACTCACCCTGCCCCTTTACGTCCCCCACTCTCCTCTGCCCTCCTTCTTTCTGGACTATATTTGTGTTTTATCATTTGTATGAATGTATATATGATTATATTTGTTTCATAATAGTATTAAGTACATTGGATACTTTTTTTCTATTCTTGAGATACTTTACTAAGAAAAATGTTCCAGCTCTATCCAGATAAACATAAAAGATGTAAAGTCTCCAATCTTTTTATGGCTGGATAGTATTCCATAGTACACATACACCACAAGCTGGTACATTGTTATGATGCAAGAGCCATGAGTTTTTGGCCAAGATTTTCAGTTAAGATTTTCCTATTTATCCATCAATGTTTACTTGGTCTGCTATGCTTCTCACAGCCAATGATTTTGATGCACAATTTTGATGCAGTATTTTCATCAGTTCAGTTCATTACTGGCCACCTGACCTCTCTTCATCAATGACGCTTTCTCTCCCCTCAGAAAAACATTTAATCTATTTGTACACTGCTGTTTTCTTCATGGAATTACTACCACAAACTTGAACTAACATGTCTCTGATTTCACTTACACGCTTGCCAAGTTTAATAAGAAATTTATGAATGTTTGTTCATGGCTCCAAATTAAGATTCAATATTCTCATGACAGCATACTACATAATGAACACCACTCAAGAAGACACTGCTACACATCAACAGGAACACAACTGTGAGATACTGATATACCAAGGTTGTGAAACCTTGCCAACTTGTTTGTGCAGTGTAGCCAATATAAAAACACGATGGCAAGTGAGCTAACTCAATTGTTAAGTCTCATATTTTAAGTTAGGTTTAAATTTTGTGGCTCTTGGCCAGACACAATGGCTCATGCCTATAATCCTAGCACTCTGGGAAGACAAAGCAAGAGGATCCCTTGAGCTCAGGAGTTTGAGACCAACCTGAGAAAGAACAAGAAGAGAACACTTTCTTTTTGATGCCTTGGAAGAGTGCCATGGCATCATAGCTCACAGCAACCTCAAACTCTTGCCTCAGCCTCCCAAGTAGCTGGGACTACAGGCACCAACCATAATGCCCAGATATTTTTAGAGATGAGGTCTTGCTCTTGCTCTTGATCTGGTCTCAAACTCCTGAGCTCAATCTACCCCCCTCAGCCTCACAGAGTGCTAGGATTACAGGCATGAGCCACCATGCCCGCCCAAAAGAGAACAATTCTACACTGCTGGTGGGATTGCAAACTAATACAACCTTTAAGGAGAGAAATACGGAGAATTCTCAAAGAACTAAAAGTTGACCTTACATTTGATCCTGCAATTCCATTGCTAGATATTTACCCAGAAAAACAAAAATCATTTTACCAGAGAGACATTTGTACAAGAGTGTTTATTGCAGCTCAATTCATAATTGCCAAGTTGTGGAAACAACCCAAATGCCAATCAACCCATGAATGGATTAAAAAACTATGGCATAAGTGTACCATGGAATACTATTCAGCCATTAAAAACATAGAAATGTTATGTCTTTTATGTTTAAAAGATGTAAATACATTTTTCTTAGTAAAGTATCTCAAGAATGGAAAAAAATATTCAATGTACCCAAAACTAATATGAAACCGATATATAAACAATTACACACCCACACGAATGATAAAACACAAGTTTAATCTAGCAAGGGGAAAGACGGGAAGGAGAGGGAATAGTGAGGGCGATTGAGAAGATTTCACCTAATGTGCACAATTGTGAGGGTGTTCAGCACAGCCCCTGGGTGGGGGGCTCTTCTGAAACATGAACTTTACCTTAGAAGTGAGAGTAATTAACAAGTAACCTAATAATTTGTACTCTCATATTAATTTGAAATTTTAAAAAAGGGAAGTTTTTCAGCTTCAGTGTATTGTGGTTTAACTATAGTTTATAGTTCTGATTAGTCCCATCTCTGGGGAAAAGAATCTATGACAATTCCATTTGAGTCATCTCCTGCAACAGTGGACATCCCCACCCCCTCTGATTACTGGCCTTGAGCAGGGATGCAGATTTCATATTCCCAAAAAGATTTGGTAAGAGAGGTTTAAAGAGACAACTCATAAAACATTTTTCTCATTTTCAGGCTCTTACCTCTGTTAAAGTTAGAAGCACAGACTTGGGAGAGGTAGATAGCTGTTCCAGTAAAGGTTCATTTTCTGCAGTTTCCTTTTCTATGAAAGGGATACATTTCCTAGTCCTCTGTGTATCTAGATGGGTCATGTGACAAATTATTGTCAATGAAATGTGATCAGAAGTGATATGTTCACTTTCAAACTAAATAGATTGAAAAGCAGTTGACTTATCCCCTCCATCACTTCCCTATCACTTAGATACTGAGGTTTTGAGAGATGAAGCCTAGGTGTGAGGGTCTTGTTTCTCAAAGGATAGCAGGGAACAGCATCAAGAACATCTGTTGGAAACTCCATAGAAATGCACAATATTAGACTCTTCCCCAGATCTGCAGAATCAGAAACTGCAGGCGGAACCCAGCAATCTGTATTTTAGCAAGCACCTCTAGGTGCTTCTGATGCTTGGTCAAGTTCAAGGACTGTTGCCTTACGACATGACGGAGCTCAGTCTCCTTGGAGCCTAAGTCCTTTCCGCCCAAGCAGGAAAACCATTAATCAGGAAAAGTCCTTTATACTTTGAGTGAAAAAAATAAACTTCCTTAATGTTTGAGCCATCTGTTACAACAGCTAGAGTTACTCTAATTCACTTGGAATGATTGAAAAGGGGCTAAGAATCAAAACCATCTATACCCATACTCATCCTGGACACAGAACTAAAACTGTGCTACTTCCCTACTCCTACTGACCTTATTCTGTATCAGGGGTGTTCAGATTTCGTTTTTCTGCCACACATTGGAGGAAGAAGAATTGTCTTGGGCCACACATTAAAAACTGAACCTCAGAGTCAAAGCATTTTATGATAGACATACTTTTATCTGACAATGTGAATGTTACTTGTTTTGCATTATTTTTATTATTATTGCTCAATATCTCATTGCAGCAATTGTCTGATTTCTTTTCCAAATGTATTTATCGTTCTTTATGAGGTTTTTGTTTCTAGTCCTTATCTTAAACATTGTTATTAAATTTTAGCCTTTTTAATTTTGTAAAGGCAAAAAAATGGAAACCTAATAAACACATGTAAAAAGAAAAAAAATTTTGTAAAGAAAGTTTTTTATGACTTGGCGCCTATAGCACAGTGGTTTGGCGCCAGCCACGTACACCGAGGCTGATAGGTTCGAACACAGTCCGGGCAAGCTAAACAACAACAATAACTGCATCAAAAATATAGCTGGACATTGTGGTGGGTAGTAGCCTATAGTCCCATACACTTGGGAGGCTGAGGCAAGAGAATCACTTAAACAAGAGTTTGAGGTAGCTGTGAGATGTGATGCTGTGGCACTCTACTGAGGGCAACACAGTGAGACGCTGTTTCAAAAAAAAAAGAAAGTTTTTTATTTTTTGTAGAGATGGTCTTGTTAAGTTGCCTGGGCTGGTCTCAAACTCCTGGCCTTCAGTTTCCTTGGCCACCCAAAGTGTTAGGATAGAAAATAGGTGTGAGCCACTATACCCAGCCTTTCTATTTTAATATTTCATCAAAAACACTATAAAGAATTTATTAAAAATACAGAAAATTCCTCTAACCGATCAATCTACCTGCTGGGTGCGGTGGCTCACGCCTGTAATCTAGCACTCTGGGAGGCCAAGGTGGGTGGATTGTTTAAGCTCATGAATTCGAGACTAGTCTAAACAAAAGTGAGACCCTGTCTCTACTAAAAATAGAAAAAAACTGAAGCAAGAGGATACAGCACACTACCCAGGGCAAAAGCTTGAGACTCTGCCTCAAAAAAACAAAAACAAAAAAAAAACCTTTCAATACTGTGTGAAAACTCTCTAAACCTGGAATTTCATAGCTTTTTTAAACTTAATGTAATACATAACTTATATTAAATATTAGTTGTAACCTATTATGTCTGTTACCTAAAATATAATTTTTGTGATAAAAAAAAGTAATTAAAAATGAGAAGAAACAAACTTACGAGGATGACTTCTAAAGCTGGTAATATGCCCATGTTTGATAAAGTCTTGAAAAACGCATCTCTGTTTTGAGGTTGTAGCGTTTGGGAAAATGCACAAAATTCTTTTAAAAAGTTAACCTGAAATTAGGAAAAAGAAAAAGTGAAATACAGTCCATCATTTAATTTTTATGCCTTTCCTTATATCTAACTTCTTACCAATTCCTGTCTCTTTTCTTCATCTGTTGCTTCATCTGTTAGTTGTGCAAACAAATCTGTCAGAAATTTTTCATCTTCCTATAAAATAAAGAACAATTTCAATTATGTTAATGTATGTGTGTATTCAAGTATAATTTCAGGATGTTTTAACAAATAATAACTACAAAAAGGAAAGATAGTATTAGAAATGCTGTTCTTCAAAAGATAAGGAAAAATCAAACTATTAAAGGATATAATTTTGGCAAGGTTTTATTTCCTAAGCCTATTTCTTTTTTGAGAAGGGGTCTTACTCTTGTTGCTCAGGGTACAGTGCTCATAGCTCACTATAATCTCTGGTCTTAAGCAAACCTCCTGTCTCAGCCTCCCACAAAGCTAGGACAACAGGCATACACTGCTACAACTGGTTGATTTTTTTTGTTTTTCCATTTGGTTGTAGAGATAATAGTCTTATCATATTGCCCAGGCTGGTCTTGAACTGACCTGAAAAAATCCTCCTGCCTTGGACTCTCAAAGTGCTAGGATTACAGGTGTGAGCCACCATACCTGACCCTATTTTCTAAGCCTATTTAAGGGCCAGACAGTAAACATTTTAGGCCTTTTGGGTCCATATGGTCAGCCTTCACTCTGCTCTTGCAGTATGTAATCAGCCAAAGACACTACATAAATGAATTAAGTATGGCTATGGTCCAATAAAACTATTTATAAAAACTGGCATGGCCAGTCTGCCAACCTCTTATTTTTATAATCTTAACTTTATTTTTTGAAACAGGGTCTTGCTCTGTTGCCTGGGCTAGAGGGCAGTGGCACAATCATAGTTCACTGCAACCCTGGGGTTTTGCTATTCTCCTCAGCTGGTCTCACTGCTGGCTTCAAGTGATCCTCCCACCTCAGCCTCTCAAAGTGTTTAGGATTACAGGGGTGAGGAAATGTACACAACTAAACTTAACTTTTTTTTCCCTTTATTTATTTATTTATTTTTTTGAGACAGAGTCTTGGTATGTCACCCTCGGTAGAGTGGCGTGGGATCACGGCTAACAGCAATCTCAAACTCTTGGGCTCAAGCAATTCTCTTGCCTCAGCCTCCCAAGTAGGCGGGACTACAGGCACCCGCCACAACGCCCAGATATTTTTTGTTGTTGTTGTAATTGTCATTGTTGTTTAGCAGGCCTGGGCTGGGCTCGAACCCGCCGGCCCCAGTGTATGTGCCAGGCGCCCTAAACACTGAGCAACAGGCGCCAAGCCTTAACTTTAAAAAACACCTTTTGAGGCCAGGCATGTGTCTTACACTTATAATCCTAGCACTAGGGGAGGCCAAGGCAGGAGAATCCCTTGAGCTCAGGAGTTGAAGACCAGTCTGAGTAAGAGGAAGACCCCATCTCTACTAAAAATAGGAAAAAAAAAAAAAGCTGGGTGGTGTTGTAGGTGCCTATAATCCCAGCTACTCAGGAGGCTAACGTAGGAGGATCACTTAAACCCAGGAGTTTGAGGTTGCTGTGAGCCATGACACCATAGCACTCTACCAAGGGCGACAAAGTGATACTATTTAAAAAAACAAAAACAAACAAAACAAAAAAAAAAGAGCATGAATAGCTACAGCATTCCTAAGTAAAACTGGCTGCATCACATGGCCTGACTTCAAATTACTACAAGGCTATAGTAACCCAAAACAGCATGGTACTGGATAAAAATAGACACACAGATCAATGGAACAGAATAGAGAACTCAGAAATAAAGCCATACATTTAAAGTCAACTGATCTTTGACAAAGTTGACACTGAGGAAAGAACATTCTTCTCAATAAATGATGCTCCCTATCTCTCACGCTATACAAAAATTAACTCATGATGGATTAATGTCTTAAATGTAAGACTTAAAACAAAAATCCTAGAAGAAAACCTAGGAAAGCTTTTGAACACTGGCTTAAGTAAAGAATTCATGACTAAGATCCCCAAAACAAATTCATGAAAAATTTCTGACAAATGAGACTTAAACTAAAAACTTTTACATAGCAAAAGAAATAAAATAAAACAGTAGATAACCTACAAAAGGGGAGAAAATATCGCTAAACTATGTCCAGCAAAGGACTAATATCCAGAATCTACAAGGAACTCAACTCTGCAAGAAAAAAGCTAAACAACCTCCTTATTACGGGGGCAAATAAATGCATACGAACAGACATTTTTCAAAAGAAGATATTTAATGGCCAACAAACATATGAAAGTATGTTGAACATCATTAATCATCTGGGCAACACAAATTAAAACCACAATGAGATACCATCTTACTCTAATTATAATGGCCATTACTGGACAGTCAAAACCAATACATGTTGGCATGAATGCTATGAAAAGGAAATACACTGTTGGTGGGAATATAAATTAATACAATCTTTATGAAGTTCAGTATGGAAGATTTCTCAAAGAACTAAAAAGAGATTTACCATTCAATCCTGCAATACCACTGCTGCCTGTGTACCCAGAGGAAAATAAATCATTACCGTATAATCTCGAGTATATACGGTATATCAAAAAGATACCTTTACCTACTCATGTTTATTATGGCATAATTCAGAATTACAAAGATATGGAATCAACCAAAGTACCCATCAAATTGATGAGTGGATTTAAAAAAAGTATATATATATATATAAATCATGGAATACTACTCAATAGTAATAAAGAATGAAATAATGTCTTGCAGAAACTGGATGAAACTAGAGGCCATTTTCCTAATAGCAGTAACTCAGACACAGAAAAATGCTGCATTTTCTCACTTTTAAGTGGGAGCTAAATTCTGGTTACACAAGTACACAGTGGTATAAAGGACATTGGAGACTCACAAGGGGGGAAGGACAGGAAGGGTGAGGGATGAAAAATTACCGATGGGATACAACGTAGACTATTCAGTTGAGGGGTACACCAAAAGCCCACTTAACCACCCTATACTATATACATATAACAGAATTCAACTTGTACCCCTAAATCTATTGAAATAAAAGGATTTTTAAAAACTTTTATTTGAAAATATCCATATATACACAGACGATAATTTACTATACATTATTTTTAAAAGGATTCAAAGGATACCCTCATAGTATACTTACCTTATATACTCGAGTATAAGCCAACCCCCTTAATTTTACCCTAAAACTGGGAAAGCTTAGTGACTCGAGTATAAGCCAAGGTGGAAAATGCAGCAGCCACTGGTAAATTTCAAAAATAAAAATATATACCCAAAACAATCACAATAATTGAGGAATCAGTAGGTTAAATGAAACATACCACATTAACCCATAGTATTCAATGGCAACTT